>BOPN01001517.1:0-7500 GCA_017312705.2 Penaeus japonicus
CCTGGATGTTTTTGAGTTTGAGGAGCTGATGGAAGATGAAGTTACACTCTTCAAGTGGCTGGTCAGCTTAGAGAAAAAAGGTATTACCTTGATCAAGAATACTCCAAAAGAGCCCAAAGCCTGCTTCAACATCGTCAAGAAAGTTGGCTTTGTTAAGCCCACGCATTATGGGTGAGCTTTGTTTTAGAGCGCAGTTCCCCATTCGTCTTAAGAATTCTCTTGCTAGAGAGCTGATCTGAGACCCACACAGTAGCTCACAAAGACCAGAAAACCATCCTCTAGGGATTTCCAGAAATGTTTAGCCTATTTTCCCTTTGAAGAGGAATAGAGAGAAGAGAGAGCGAAGTTTTTTTTTTTTTTTTTTTTTTTTTTTTTTTTTTTTGAGATGGAAGAGGCAATTGTTGTTGTTTATGATGACGCTGCCTTTTTAATTACTACTATTTACTATCCTACCATAATGTATTCAACAGCTTAATTATGCCTTTATTATAAGTTTGTTAGGTCGACCCTTAAGATCACAATTAAAGATTTAATCAGACATACAAACATACAATACACACATATACACATACACATAACACTAGTATGTACACTATACACAGGTACAGCAGAATGACCAGTAAATAAATTGCCTTCCACATCTCTGGCAGCAGCAGAAAATTCCACAAGTTCCCTCTCCAGATGTAGAAAGTCTTAAGGTGTTACTCGCCCCCCTTTATCTCCGTAGCGCCACCACTCGAGAAGGGGAGTGCCGTTCCCGTGCTGTTTTTGTTTTGTTTTTGGCCCTTGTTTTGTTCGGTTTTGTCCTGTTGAGAAACTTGTAGATTTTTGGTGGTCAAGGATATATGGAGGTCGAGCAAGAGAGAGAGAGAGAGAGAGAGAGAGAGAGAGAGAGAGAGAGAGAGAGAGAGAGAGAGAGAGAGAGAGAGAGAGAGAGAGAGAGAGAGAGAGAGAGAGAGAGAGAAAATAGAAATGACATAGCTCTCCTGTCTTCTCAGACATTCAGTTCCTGGTACTGACATTTGGACGTTTCGTCTTTTTCCGTTTTTTTCTTTCAGTTTCCTTTTTTATTGAATTGTTGTTTTCTTTATCAGTCATTAAAGTGAAAAACGCTTTTCAGGCCGTATTTACTGAGTCTGATTTGTACATACAGGCCTTGTTGCTTGAACTGCGGTTAATCCTTTTCCATATTTTTTCATTGGGACATTTTTCATTTCCGTATCTTACCGAGTAAGAGGTTTAACATTTTTTTTTTACATAGTGATTTTGATTCATTTTTTATGAAGAACGTGTAAATATATCATGACAGATGTATAGATATAGATGCAGTAAACATGGCGATTGTGTTTACAATTCCATACGCTTTTCAGGATCTGTGGGGACCAGGCTTCAACCTGGATGTTTTTGAGTTTGAGGAGCTGATGGAAGATGAAGTTACACTCTTCAAGTGGCTGGTCAGCTTAGAGAAAAAAGGTATTACCTTGATCAAGAATACTCCAAAAGAGCCCAAAGCCTGCTTCAACATTGTCAAGAAAGTTGGCTTTGTTAAGCCCACGCATTATGGGTGAGCTTTGTTTTAGAGCGCAGTTCCCCATTCGTCTTAAGAATTCTCTTGCTAGAGAGCTGATCTGAGACCCACACAGTAGCTCACAAAGATCAGAAAACCATCCTCTAGGGATTTCCAGAAATGTTTAGCCTATTTTCCCTTTGAAGAGGAATAGAGAGAAGAGAGAGCGAAGTTTTTTTTTTTTTTTTTTTTTTTTTTTTCGTTGTTGGTTGCACTACTTACCGCGATTCTTAAAAAGTCACCATATTTTGCACGAGGTTGGATTGGCAACGTGTAAGGTAAGGTAGTTGATAGAAATTCCTCAATCGGTCAATTAATTCATGCATGGAGGTCATGAGAAAAATGCAATATCTTAAATTGGAATACAGCCATATTGATGATAAAATGTGACGATAGAAATTATAGTAATCACAAAAACGATGACACTAGTAACACTGATGACAATGGCAATAATTACAGTAATTACCAACAACAATAATAACAAACAAGATGATGATGATGATAACAATGGTAATAATGATATTCTAAATTTTGATGATCATTATAGGGATAGTAATAATAATGATAATATTGATGATTATGATAGGAGTAGTAGTTGTAAAAGTAATAAAGAATGTAAAACAAAGAACGAGAACAACATGAAGAATGATAATACATACTACACAAATTCCACAGCTACACACACAGAATACGCAAATATACGTACAAGGACACGCATGTTCATAAGCACATATTTTTACCTACGTTCAAAACGCACATAAACACAGACTCAACCTTGCCCTTTTATATGTAAAAGTCCCTCCCGTAATGTGAAATAATTCCAAACAAGAGAAACTATCAGCAATTAGGTTGTTGCAATCCTATTGCACAGAGGAGTTATCAGCTGTCAGGTTGTTGTATCCCTGTTACACAGAGGAATCATCAACGGCCGTATGTTGCAGCCCTGCTACAAAGAAGGATTACCAGCAAATGTAGCAAAATGTGTATACATAAGAATGATTAATTTCACAATGGAAGGCGTGTAGACATAAGAATGATTAATTTCACAATGCAAGGCGTGTAGACATACGAATGATTAATTTCACAATGGAAGGCGTGCAGACATAAGAATGATTAATTTCACAATGGAAGGCGTGTATACATAGGAATGATAAATTTCACAATGAAAGGCGGGTAGACATAAATGCAAGGCTTGCACTTACATTTCATTTCGAAAAGGGGAACGCACCTGGACTACCAACTAACATGGGAAGAAACAACGTCTGGCTTTGCTTTTTAGAATAAATCATTAACCTTTCGCTAGAGATTTTAATTGTTAGAAAACATCTAATTCATCATTAACATCTATTTACATGATAGACATAATTCTATTGCCTAATAATCATTACACGGCATTTTCTGAACTGACCCAATCAATGTTATTGCAGAATACATTACCCCATCAGGAACAAGGCCGGGGCAAACAGCCTGGCTTACACGGACTCCAAATTGGGCATGCATAATGACCTGCCTTACTACCATTATGTGCCAGGGGTAAGTGGGTTCACTACATATTCCCTTTATCATTTTAGATATTATTTTGGTTCAGTGATATTGTTTGAGTTATAATAACTCAGCGTCTTATGTAAACATATGCAAGTGGTAAAAAGAGAGTATGAGAATAAAGAGTGATAGGGGTGAGGGAGAGAGAAACTGAAAGATGGACATATAGATTGACGAATGTGTTTTTAAAACCCGAGTCTCCCACCTAAGACTTGAGACTTTATTATCTTTTTGCACATGTTTGCATAAACTTCCGCCCTTGCAAAGCTCAGGAGGAATCTCGATGGGTTCTTGCAGTTTCAGATGTAGAGAAAACACATTGGGATTATCGTCATTATAAGAAACCTGGATTTTAGCTAAAGTGACAGATTTACATACCGCAAAAGTGTCGCATGTACTCTAAACAGCAAACAACAATCTAAAAATATAATGTTGAAAATCATGCACGAGCCAGCTAACATGTGCACCGAGAGACCATTCTCTCTGTTAATCAACAACAGTTATCATTGCTTTTATAAGACAATGCCCATCTAAGGCCGTCAACCTGGTGCTTCTCCGGTAGGCCCTACTCTGACCACATCCTTCCAAACTAAATTCATTTTTCTCCAATCCATGTGAAAGACTGAAAAAAAGATAAGTGAATTTGAGAATCAGCCTTGTGTACCTGATTTTCAGCCTTGTCAACGCAACTTCTTTTTGTTGGCTGGCGATGGGCGATGTGTGGCAGAAGGTAGAAGACCAGGAGAAACAGAGAGACAGAGAGACTGAGAGAGAGACTGAGAGAGAGACTGAGAGATAGAGAGACAGAGAAACACGTCTCCATACTCCCTGGTTCGCGCGCCAAAACCAAAAGTAATAACCAGACAAGGTTCACCCCCCTCTCGCTTTGCAGATCATCTTCCTGCACTGCCTCACCCAGTTCGAAGGGGCAGGCGGCGAGAACGACCTAGCCGACGGCTTCTACGTGGCGAACCACCTCAGGCAACACCACCCACAGCAGTACCGCCTCCTGGCCGAAACCCCCGTGTACTTCTGGAACAAAGGCTCAGCTCTCGTTGCTCAGGAGACGACGCAGTTTCACAAGCTGCTCAACATCCCGCTCATTGTGTTAGTGTCAGAGTTTTCTTATTGTTTTTTTTTCTTTTCTTTTCTTTATCGTTATTATATCATAGTTCGTTGGATAATAGGGTGTGGTATGCATTTGAAAGAGGGGGGTCGCAGTACTGGATAATTGTGATTGTTTTATGGTAATGGAGATAGTGTGATAATGATGATAAACATTATAAAACAAAGACAAAACTATAACAGTAGAAGTAATGACAGTCATAAAAATACTACTGCTGTTGATTAACAGCGATCTAAATTATTTAGCTAAAAGTTATGGAATAATGAAATAGTGATGAGGTTAATCATGGTAAAAAGTAATAACGATGATCAAAATAACAATAGCTATGATTACATTAATGGTAATGGTAACTTTGATATCAACAGGAAGATATGATAATGGTGATGATGTAAATAAAAATGAGACCAAATTATAACGACGGTAAACAGGCCAAAATAACGAAGATTGCGTTCGCCTGAATTAACGTCTGCAACATATGTGCTGCAACTTTTGTTACGTTGATTGACGGGTTCCCACCTCTTCTCTAGTCCTTTATACCTTATAATGATAATTATGATCATAATAATAATAATGTTGACAATAAGATAAACAATAAAATACAGCGAAATCACGGATATGATATGATTGTATCTTGCAATTCAGTTGATTCCTGGGGAAAAAGTTGAAACAAACATGCTCACTGTTTTCTTGATAGGAAATATGGAAAGATGTCTGGAGGTTCCCATTGATTTAGTCGTTTAATGAATGCAGTTATCATCATTACACATTATCTGCAGAGTAAAGACCAGAGATATAAATTGATCTATTTTTTTCACAAGTAAGTTTTAAGATTTATTTATTCATCCACTTCACTGTTTTACACGGGTAAATATTTCAATTTATTTATTCATCCACTTTACTATTTTTACACGGGTAAGCTTTAAAATATATGTATTCATCCACATCTCTATTTTCACACGGGTAATTTTTTTTCTAGGTGTGCGGTTGGTATAGGAGTATTGTGTGTATATAATTATATGTTTTTGTGCACGAATAAGATTTCATCAATATAGTATGCTTCTGGCTAAACTATATTCGTGTTTACTGAATACTGTTTTTTTATGGCAAACATTGTCTTATTTCATGTATTTTTCTAACAAATTTTCGCTAGAAATAGTAAAAAAAACAAAACTATTTAGGCCTACCGGTTTCTTGTTCAAAACTCAATGTTATGTTCGCGTATCTATGTCTCTAAAAACGGTAAACTTTCCCTAGCAAAAAGTTACGAGGCAACCTTAGGTAATCGAAAAAAAACACCAGATGTAATTACGTAATTATTGATTTTATATCAGTTATGAGATATAATTACATGATTAATAACGATATATCAAAAACTATGAAAATAACATTATCGACGCTTGATAATTGATCATATTTCCACAAATATAACATAATCTTTAATTACTATTAGTAGCAGATATAATTACTATTAGTATGAATTAATAGATAAGATTACATGATTATTAATGATATACCAATTAACTGATACAGTCATATACTCATATCTACCCGCGGTTCGCAGAGAAGATCGCGACGGGCGAGTGGTGCGCGTGAACAACTCGCAGCTTCGGGACTCGCACTTGGACCTGCCGCCCGAGAAGGTCACGCCCTGGTACCGCGCCCTTCGCCTCTACAACGAAACCATGGAACGACTGTCTATCAGGCTGAAGCTCAACGATGGTAGGTCTGAGATGGAGTCTTGCTCGTAAGTCATGGGTGTGAGTCATGTGGCTTACTCATATGTCCTGCTACCATGAATATCTTTTTGTCTGTAGCTCTATCTCCGGAGTATCTATAGATGCCTCTGCGTTTCGCTCTTTGACCGAGCCTTCCTCCTCACAGGCGAGACGCTGGTCATGGACAACACTCGGCTGCTGCACGGACGCACGGCCTACGAAGGGGGGAAGGGAGAGCGCTACATGGATCAGACTTACCTCGACTGGGACGAGGCCCTTTCCAAGCGAAGAGTCCTGCAGGAGAGGCTTCAGGTCCACGTTGAGTAGCGCTCGGGATGAGGGAGTAGTGTGCAGTCTACAGAGCGGTGGCTGGGCTTTCTTTCTTTAAGAGAAATGGCATGTATGGTGATACAGTGAATAGGGTATAACTAATGTGATAGGTGCAATAAAATAGATTAATACATACAATTGTTTACTTGCAATTACTTTTTGAAAAGGGTAATGGAAATCAAATTATAAAGAAAGGGAGCATGAAAGAGAGAGAAGGCTGTTCCAGACTGAACGACTTTCCGCCGTGGACGGCACATGTTTTCAACACACGCTGACCACGGTAATATCCCCTTTATATTTCGCAGCGTCTTATCATCCACATAGCGAAAAGCACAATTGTTTCTATGGACTATTTTAGATGCAGCGATTTTTCGCCGTCCACCATACCTTCAGATATAGAATGGACACACAGGATCAGCTGATCTTCCTATATTACTTAATCTAATAGGAAAAAAAAATGTTAACATATCAGGAAATGTTCACATAGTATAATGTTGCCAGACCGTTGGTAAGATATTTTGTTACTCTGTATGAGGAATTCAGAAGTGACTGGAAAAAGGTTTTAATTACTTTAGACAATTGCTGAACCAAACTAATTAATAATTGAACGTCCATATCAACTTCCTATATTGTCACTGGTGAGCAGGACTGAGCCGATCAGAGGTCAGGAGGCAAGTGAACTAACGTTGCCCTCGAGTCGAACGCGTCCATTGCGTGTCATGTACATTTCATGACGTCCACGGCGCTTCGTCGCTCCAGCATCAAAAGGGCACCCTGATGTCAAAGATGTGGAAGCACCCATAGACACGCATGGTTATTTGAGGGCCCAACGTCGTGTCATGGGCGAGACGAGGAAAGGGGCCCAACAGGCCAAAGAGAGTGAGTGGTAGTTATTATAAGAAAGATGTCATCTTATTGCAATCTTTCCTTTTCTTGCATTTACTTTCTTCTCGTTTCTGACCAATCTAGGCAATGCCATCTTGTTTAGGAATGTCAGTTGAAGAGTGCTGATTCATTAACAAATGTGGCTGTATGCTCTGGCTGTGACATGTGGCTCGTAGGTTGTCGTTCTGCTCCGAAAGTGACGGTTCCTGTGGGAGCGCTTCCTTGGCGACGGTTCCTGTGGGAGCACTCCCTTGGCGACGGTTCCTGTGGGAGCCCTTCCTTGGCGACGGTTCCTGTGGGAGCGCTTCCTTGGCGACGGTTCCTGTGGGAGCACT
>BOPN01001517.1:12500-15000 GCA_017312705.2 Penaeus japonicus
TTTCCTCCCACGCTGTGCCTGAGTTGTGTGAAGGTTTAAGGACGTTTGCGTATCGTGACAGAAGGCATGTAGAATCCTTTGCAGATGCGTTAAATAAACCCAAGCAACACGTGTCATGCAATTAATTTCGCACCTCCATGTTATTTTCCGATACGCCCTAACTCGCTAAAAGAGGTAGAGTAGAATGTAAATGGTCACGGAACACGGTGGACCATTCATCAATCTCAAGCCAGTGTGATAGGTGCATTACCAAAATCAATGCAATTAAAAGCAAACGTATAAAACTGAGCTCCTAGAGAGGGAGGAAGAGAAGACTGTCACTCCATCACGGTGCGTTGTGACGTCAGGAACGCGGCAGGTGGACTACCCCGTCGACAGCGCCACATAACATAAGTTGGCCATACCGTCTGGGTCTGTTTTGGGTACATTTTCTAAGGGACGAACTGTCTGGGAACGTTTTCTATGACCTTAGGTGGATACCAAAGAAAATGGTAAGCTTTGTTGGGGCAACATTATCATTATACAAAATCCAAAATTTACAGGAGTATGTCTTGAGGAACCATTTCTTTCAATAGAATGATAGCCACCTTCAGAATTTTATCCTTTTGTTAAAAAAAAAAAAAAAAAAAAAAAAAAAAAATCTGGCAAAAATAATATGAAGGGAAAAAGTTATAGGCTAATTATTATTTAAGACAAAAACGTAATGGCCAATGATAAAGTTATACAATTCCTGCGAACACACACACACACACAAGCAAGCACGCACACACGCACGCACGCACACGCACGCACGCACGCACGCACGCACACACACACACACACACACACACACACACACACACACACACACACACACACACACACACACACACACATGCATACTTACTCTGTTTTCTCTGTGTGTCTGTCTATACGTCATGTATGTCTGTATGCACTGTTTTTGTTTGTCCACTCGAGCCTGTGAGAATTCAGATTTTGTGTGATTGTGCTCTTGTAATTATAAATGATTATTTTTGTGTACATTTATGGATCTCAAACATTCTTGCTGTATTCCAGTTATATTTGATATTAACTGGAAATTCAATGTTATTATTGCTCAAATCTCTTACTTGATTCCCCTATGGGTGGTCGCAATCTTGTCAAGTTCTTTTTAAGTGTGTGTATTCTCTGTTTAGAGAACTTTTTATGGCTTTGACCAAAAGGGGGATTTATGAGTTGCATACAAAATCAGTGCAGTGGAGCGAGGACAGAATTGATAATATGGATATATGATTATGTATTTTCTTCTCTTGACCGAGTATGATAAAGAAGTGTAAACTACATTTAACGTGACCAGACACTTCCTCTTACCACTTCTGTGTTACGACCGACCTACAGTCAAGTCAACAACCTTCCCGACCTAACCTTGTACCTTCTTCTTGACCAGCCGTGTGACCTTAACCTTCGACTATCCAGACCTGAATGTCGACACTCAAGAGACGACCTTCTTCCCCGAGAGGTCAATCGGCCAAGAGCTAATCGGGACACAGCACTCTGGATTCAGCCAGCGTCCAGTCGTGGCTCCTGTGCCCAGGGCGGTACTACTAGCACCCCCGACCCTTGTACCAATGCTTATGGGTTAAGCAACGAACCTGCTCTCGTATGTTACTGTCTCGTAAATGTTTCTTGACAGGAAGTATTTAACTTACGTAAGACTATACACACGCATTTTATTGGGTTGCTCTGCGAAGTTTATATTGAGAAACAAGAATGTTAGTTTTAATCCACCAAATAGTAATAGTTATAAGAATAATTGTTGATGCATTGTGGGTTTAGACTGTATGCAAAATGTGAACAACATAAACATGTGTGAATGTGTATCATTGTGTCTATGTGTATATTCATATTAGTGAAGCTTTTTGTTTGCTTGTTTTTGTTGTTTTTTTCTTTTCCATCTCAATTGATATGCACTCCAGTTAGTATCACATTGCATTTATCATCCAAAAGCAATATATAAACATTTCAGAATATTTGGTATATTGTATTTTCTTTAACAAAGGCAGAAGGCCTGTAATGAAAGTGTACAAGAAACTGTCATTGATCTCTGTGTCATCTTTTAACTATATATAATGCATTTTAATGACAAAAAGCAATCAGATTGACAGTTATCTAAAGGCAGATATTTTCATAACGCCTAAATAAAGTATGAACATGTATTTCTAATTAACAGCTGAAATTTGTAAATTATTCATGGACACTATCAATTTCTGACAAACATGCTTGTTTCGGAATTTTAGGCAGTCTCTCCCCAGCACTTCTTTCAAGATATTTTGCGAAACCTTCCCCATCTCTTCTAGGGCATCTGAAAAGACCACTTGGAATGAATAAAAGCATACAGTGTTAATGGTTTGAAAGGCATATGTTAAATAAAAAAAAAAAAAAAGAAGAAAAGAAAGAAAGAAAGAAACAAAAAAAAAAAAAAAAAAAAAATCGGGCAAACCATATTGTGGATCCATATACC
>BOPN01001517.1:65000-67500 GCA_017312705.2 Penaeus japonicus
GTCAGCACGGGTAAGCAGGTCGGCAGAAACACAGAAGACAGCCTGACCCAGCGCTGGGTGGAATATTGCTCTCTAACTAAGCGTAGATATAGGCAGGAAATATGAAATCCTCTTCAATACCATTATTTTACCAATGACAATTATTTATTTCAATAAATAATTCTGAAGAATTGCCTTCGTGGTGGCTTTCTGTGTGGAGAACTAAGCATGTTCATCGGAGTCATCGATTTTAGTGGGCTTCGGGTGATAAATGAGTTTAGTGCACAAACGGACTGTTATACTTAGCACACACACACAATAATCTAAATCTTAAATACTGGAAACCAATACAAAAACCCTGAAAATACTCACTCAAACGAGCCATATTTTTCGTCATAAATCTGTACCTAAAATCCCCCTGCATCCAACACGATGGAGGTTATGCTTAAGGTCATGATAAATGTATACGAATCCCCTTAGTTTATCTGTCCAGACATATTTGGAATGGAATGAGTGTGGTATGTACTATGAATAATAATCTTTCATCAGATAAAAAAAAGAATAAACAAGAAATTTTCAGTAAATGAGTTTTCAGTAAAATACCGACACTGACTAGGCAAAAGGTTATCAGTCGTAGTCAGAGATACTAACCACTAACTGCAGTGTCATCTATCCTGTATCAGAGTATGAAACAATGGCCAACATAACAAGAATAATAACAAAAAAGGACTTCAGTTTTTGTCTACTTCCCAGCAAACAATAAAATACTCGTCTGCCCATTGGAAAAGCCTGGCAGCCATTGTTGTTTTTGTAGTACCGGGCGAGTAGGAGAATGACAAACGATATGCGCAAGTTGATGTAAAACGCGCGCTCTCCTTATCCAAAACAAACGAGGTCATGTACATGCGTTAAGTTTCTGTGCAGTCCATTAAAACAGGATTCAAATAACTTAGAGTGCACAAATAGCCTGAAGTAAGCGGGTTAATGATTGATAAACAGAGTCAGGGTTCCCTCTGATAATTGATGGTGAGAATTGTGATTTATGACAGTATTATGATTAGATATATCTTGTGATGTCCTATATATTATATAGTTAAATGGTGACATATTTTCCATGTAACAAATGAGAATGATATTAATGATGATAATGGTGATGATAATAAAGATCATTCCTCTTAGTGACAGTAATTAATATCACTTACACCTTCATATATATTTGTATTTATGTACTTATTATAATTTCATTATCATTATAATCATTATAATCATTATTATTACTATTATTATTATTATTATTATCATTATTATCATTATTATTATTATTATTATCATCCTCATCATTATTATCATCATCATCATTATTAGTATCATTATTGCTGTAATTATGATTGTTATCACTGCGATTATTATCATAAATAATATAAATGGTATCATTATTAGCATTAATATCAATATTTCTATTGTTGTTGTTGGCATCATCATTATTATCATTAAAAATATTATTGTTGTTTTTGTTATTTTCGTCGGCGCAGTCATTGTTGTTGTTATTATTATTATCTTTATTACTATGTCTATCATCATCATCCTACTAATTATTACCATGATTACCATGTTATCGTTGTTTCTCATTATTATTACGATTATTATCGTTAATATCATCAAAATCATCATTATTATTATCTTTGCTATCATTATTATTATAATTTATGTTATGATGATTATCATTATCATCATCATCGTTATTATTATTATCATTATCATAATTATTATTTTTAGCAGTAACACCTACTTCTACTACAACAACTACTACCACTGTTACTACTACTACTACCACTATCATCATCATCATCCTCATTAAAATTTCCATTACTTCATTATCATAAATAGTACATATCCCACATTCAGATAATAAGGTTCTAAATTTCGAATAGTGTTTCACAAAAGCCAGGTAATGGTAGGTCAAGACTTGTCAATTTTAAAAGTTTTATTTCTGTCCAATACACAGTATGGGATTTCCTGATACGCGCGAAAAACTGATTCCGGTTATTGGGAAAGGGTTGACAAACTGCTTTACTTTATACACCTGTGCTTATTTTTCTTCTTCTTCTTCTTCTTCTTCTTCTTCTTCTTCTTCTTCTTCTTCTCCTCCTCCTCCTCCTCCTTCGTGTAAAATCTGTCTTGGGCACACATTTTCTTTATGTGTTCCACCTACTTCTCTCTTTCTCTTCTTCTCTCTCTCTCACTTTTACTCTCTCAGTCTCGCTCTATCTAAATCTCTTTCTTACCTTCTGTCTCTTTCTCTTTCTTTCTCACACTCTCTCTTTCTTACCTTCTCTCTCTCATTCTCTCTCTCTTTCTCTCTCTCTCTCTCTCTCTCTCTCTCTCTCTCTCTCTCTCTCTCTCTCTCTCTCTCTATATATATATATATATATATATATATATATATATATATGTATATATATATGTATATATATATATATGTATATATATATATATATATATATATATGTATATATATATG
>BOPN01001517.1:75000-80000 GCA_017312705.2 Penaeus japonicus
TTAGTAATTATTGTGATAACATCCACAGTAATAATGATGACATTAATTATGATGATTTTGATAATCATTGTGATTATAAAGATGATCATGTTAATAATGATCACACACACATGTATATATATATGTATATATATATATGTATATATATATATATATATATATATATATATATATATATATATATGAATATAGCAAAGATAAAAAAAATATATAAATAATGTAAATCTGGGCTGCTCAACTGGCGGACTCCAGCACTCAAACAGGAGGATAAAAATATGATTGAATAACGAGAACATCCTCCATTACTTACATTTATATCTTGCATGAGCCAATGAGTGAATATAGAATCAATGCAAATCATATGGGTACATTACCCTGTGCTCAGGTTTGTTGTTATATTGCAGAATAAGAATATAGATAAAACAGAGAAATAATGAATAATGCTAACGAAATTATCTAATTAAACAGTAATAAGGAGAATGATATGGATAGTGAGTGTCTCGTCAGGACGCCAATAATGGGCATACATCTTTAATATTTTGGGATATAAGGATAAGTTATGAAGGAGCACTTCTTTATTCATATAATATTAACTTAAATGGTAGTACATCCAACACAGACATCTCAAGTCAAGGATTAGCTTGATTGAATATCGACCAAACAATATGGAATTGTGCTATTCACCAAACTACTTGCACTTTGAAAATGTAACAGTAACTCTAAATCAAACACGCAGTTATGTGTCAGTAAAACAACCAGTTACCGTTCCTGTTGTCAGACGAACGGATGCAACTAGCTCTTCTGAATATGATACAAGCTGAGGCAACTCACTGTAATTTACGGAACTATTTGTGAATGCAGATTTTTCATAGCCACTGAAGAGGAAATGCTGGTTTCTCCAGTATAAGCAGCTTCGCATTTGTCTGTAGAAAACAAGTGAGTTTCAGTTGGCGGTAGCAGGTAGGGAGGTTCAGAGAGGTATGTTAAATGGACGTAGCTGCTTAGTGTTAACTCTTGCCTAATTCCTTATTGCAGAGAGAGCTAGAGTAGTGAGTAATATGTCGTTTTACTGTTGAGAGACCTTTGAGTCATTAAGGATTTTCATCTAAGAAGCTATTTATACTGGTGATTGTCAGAGAAAAATCGCTACACACAAAATGGCTTCGTTAAAACATATTGCGCATCGATTTTTCTTTTTGTATAGCGAAGAGTTCTAAGAAAGAATAAGTCTCGCTGCTTCCTTTTCTAGCATTTCCAGAGGCTGTGTAAGAAAACTATTCGAATGCAGCGAATGGTAGTCAACAGGAGAGCAAAAGAAATGCACACAAAACATTCCCGCACATTCGGTATCCATTCCATAATCTCAACCCAAAGTGTGCGAAGGAATACAAGTTGTTTTTTTTCATTATTGCAAAACTCTTTTCGATTTAATGCACGCTATTCTGTGTTATGACGGTAGTGAAGATAATGGTATTGCTTTTAGTAGAATTAATGATAATATATATATATGTATATGTGTGTATATATCTGTATATATATGTATATATATGTATATACATGTATATATTTATATATATTTGTATATATGTGAATATATATATGAATAAATAGAGAAATGTGTATATATATATATATATATATATATATATATATATATATATATATATAGATATATAGATATGCTAATATATATGTGTATTTGTATGTGTATATATTATATATATACACCCACACCCACACACCACACATCACTCTCTCTCTCTGTATATATATATATATATATATATATATATATATATATATATATATATATATATATATATAAGAGAGAGACAGAGAGAGAGAGAATTAAAAATTCAAATTGAAGATAGTTTATCCCTATATAACAATTGTTATCCCTTTTTATATAGATAATAAATTAACATATAATAAACTAAAGCCTAATAGATATACAATTAGAACATTATAGATGATAATACCCATTTGCCTGATATCAATTACAATCAGAGATATTCCTTGATCTAGTTTTGAAGTTAGTAATATCTCTGATATTTTGGGTCCAGATATTTACATTTGCCGTGTCCCAGGTCCCTATTCCTTAATGTGATCATGATTCATAATTGCATTAGTATTGGATTTTAACCATCTTATTTTGTTACTGTGGAGGGTAATATGGGCGAGCTCTCCTCTTTTTTGTCCTTTCTGCATCTGAGTTTTGTTGCTTGAACAAACATTTGAGAAATCGCCATTACTACAATCGCCTTTATATCTATCTATCTAGCTATCTATCTATATATAATATATATATATACAATATATATATAATATATATATAATATATATATATAATATATATATAATATATATATACAAAATATATATATAATATATATATACAATATATATATATATAATATATATATAATATATATATATAATATATATATAATATATATATATAATATATATATAATATATATATATACAATATGTATATATACATATATATATATATATAGAGAGAGAGAGTTCATATATATATGTATATATATATGTATATATGTATATATATATATATATGTGTATACATATACAAATATTAATATGTAAATATATACACTATATATATACACATACATACATATACATACGTACGCATAAACATACATACACACACACACGCGCGCGCGCGCGCATGTATATATATATTTATTTATTTATCTATTTATTTATATACATATATAGTTCATTACAAAGTATCAAACAGACGACATATATAATAATCTAGGCAATGTCTTTGCATTGCCTAGATGTATATGTATTCTATAACACTAGACGCACATTTACAGTATTCTCTTGCTACATATATGCATTTGCGTAATATATATACACACACACCGCACTGAAGCAAGTAGCTCTTGGAAAGAAATGATTAATACTTCCCCTTGCTTTGCATGTATACATAGCTATGGATATAAACTTGTGTACTTTGCGAACTTTGAGATCCCAACGCTGCCATCAGATGCGAGCTTTGAAGGTTTGGTCGCGAGGGAGAACACGGCGCTGAACTTAATGGGGAGAAGAACGCACTCGTCTCTCTGCTGCAGGAGTTTACTGGAGTTAGCTCGTTGATTCACTTCCCTCTAGTCGGCGAGGCTGCAGGAGGAGGGCACCACGACCCAGCTCTTGGGTCTCGCTCTATCTTCTTTTCTTTTCCATCTTCGGAGTTTTTATCTGCCTGGGAAATGAGTTTAAAGTTACCAATACATGGTCACTGTGTAGGCAACCGTAAAATACTTTCCCTTCCAGAATCCTTCGAGCTAAAGGGTTGTAAAGCTTTCATTTCCAAGTGGATCCACAGCAAACACAAAGTAGCAATAAAAAGTAATAGGTATAAGAACAGAGGTATCAACTATTATATGTTCTTCAAAGCAGTTTTTTGACAGGATGTCTTAATATGAGGCCTGTTTCACAGTATCGAAATGAAAAAGTAAACCCTATGATTCGTGACCATCAATTGCTTAGAGTGAGAGCCTACTTTTATGACCATGAATTTCTAATAGATAGAGAATTAAAGTGAGGGAGGAGTGAGAGAGAGAGAGGAGTGGGAGGAGAGAGAGAGAGGGATGGGAGGAGAGAGAGGAGAGGAGAAAATGGGGGAGGAAAGAGAGAGAGAGAGAGGAGGGGGGAGGTGATAGAGATTGGGCGGGGAGAGAGAGAGAGAGGGCGGGGAACGAGAGAGAGGGCGGGGAGAGAGAGAGAGAGGGTGGAGAGAGAGAGAAAGAGAGAGAGAGAGGGCGGGGAGAGAGAGAGGACAGAGAGAGAGTGGGAGGAGAGAGAGAGGGAGAGAATTGAAAGAGAGGGGGAGGAGAGAGAGAGAAAGATAGAAAATGAAAGAGAGAGTGAGAGAAAGAGAGAGAGGATGAGATATATGTACATACAAACACACACACATATATATAATATATATATATACATATATATACACACACACATATATATAATATATATATATATACATACTCATATATATATATATATATATATACATATATATTCATATATACATACATAAATATACATAAACATATACATACACATACACACATACATATATGTGTATATATATATAAATAAATGAATAAATAAATAAATGTAAATGTATATATATAAATATATAAATATACATATGCATACATTTACATATATATGTATATATATATGTATATATATATATATATATATATATATATATATATATATATATATATATAGAGAGAGAGAGAGAGAGAGAGAGAGAGAGAGAGAGAGAATGAGAGAGAGAATGAGAAAGAGAGAGAGAAAGAGAACGAGAGAAAGAGAATGAGAGAAAGTAAAAGAGAGAGCGAGAGAGAGAGAGAAAGAAAGAGAGAGAGAGAGAGAGAGAGAGGGAAAGAGAGTGAGCGAGAGAGCGAGGCGTGAAGCGTGCGCGATCCGTAATGCCAAGAGTTCAACAGCAAAGATGAACAGTAACATTCAAAGGTGAACCTTATTGGCCCCAGAGTTCAGCCGTGCTAAAGGGGAGCGGGGTGGGCGACGGTGAACTTTAGTATTAGAGTTCAAACTAGGTTAAAGGTGAACATTGTTGGAGAGAGAGAGATAGCAGTTAGAGAGAGGTATATAGGTATATATATATGTATGTATATATATATGTATGTATATATTTATATATATTGTATATATATATATATATATATATATATATATATATATATATATATATATATACATACATATATATGCACGCACACACAAACAGATACAGAATCACACACACACACATACATATGCATTAATGTATACTGTATGTATGATATATATACACACTTTTATATAAATATATATATATATATATATATATATATATATATATATATATATATATATATATATATATATATATATGTGTGTGTGTGTGTGTGTGTACATACATACATATATATATATGTATATATATATAT
>BOPN01001517.1:102500-105000 GCA_017312705.2 Penaeus japonicus
GTCCTCCCTCCGTATTCTATCGAATCGCGAGCTCATTATTGTCATTACAATTACTATTATTGTTGTCGTTTTTATTATTAGCATTATCGTTATTGTTATTGTTATTACCGTTATCGGTTTCACCATAGTTGTCATTATTTTCATTATATTTATGATAATTTTTATTATCATTATTTTCATTATCATTTTTATCATTGTAACTTTCAATATTCTTGTTGTTGTCATCATTATTATTATTGATATTATTATCATTATTATTATTATTAATATTATCATAATCATCATCCTTTGACTTTGTTATTATTATTATTTTTTATTATCATTATTATTATCATTATTATTATTATCACTAATACCATTATTATTGCTATCAATAATATTATCATTACTACTATTATTACTGTTGTCATTACTATTATCAGTATCATCATAATTGCTATTATCATCATTACCATTAACAGTAGTTGTAGCACAAGTAATGACTCACGTTTTCCCTTTCTCTCTCCCCTTAGGTACAGCGCTTGGACGCGGGTGAGAGTAAGCCTAAAGTAATTTTCCGGCTGCGTTTCAAAGGACAGGTGTGTGTGTGTGTGTGTGTGTGTGTGTGTGTGTGTGTGTGTGTGTGTGTGTGTGTGTGTGTGTGTGTGTGTGTGTGTGTGTGTGTGTGTGTGTGTGTGTGTGTGTGTGTGTGTGTGTGTGTGTGTGTGTGTGTGTGTGTGTGTGTGTGTGTGTGTGTGTGTGTGTGTGTGTGTGTGTGTGTGTGTGTGTGTGTGTGTGTGTGTGTGTTTTTGTGAGTGTGTGTGTTTGTGTGTGTGTATATATGTGGGTTTATCAGAATGTCTGTATCTCCGTGTGTGTCACCATCCCACATTCAAACACTACAGGACACACACACACACAAACACACACACACACACACAAACACACACACACACACACACACACACACACACACAAACACACACACACACACAAACACACACACACACACACACACAGCGCAGTGGGCATTTAATTTCGGTCCAACAATAATGAAAATATATCTGTAATGATGATAGTGATGATGAAAATAACGTTGATGATAAATGTGATGACATCTAGATGGTGATGATAATAATGATGTTTTGATAGTAAGGGTGAATTATTGTGATGATAAAGATATTGATAGTGATGATAATGACGGTGATGTTGATACTGAAAGATATTATGATGATGATGATGTGATGGTGATGACTACGATAATGGTGACTAAAAGGATGATTATGATAACACTGACAGTGACAATTATAGTTAGAAATATTATTCATCGTTATTATTATAATTATTTTTATTATTGTCATTATCATATATTGTCGTTGTTGTTATTAATGTTATTATGTTGTTATCATTATTGCTATTGTCTTTATTAGTTATTATTGTTATTATTGTTATTATCATCATCATTGTTATCATTATGATCATTATTACTATTATCAATATGTTATCTTAGTATTGTTATTATCATTATCATTATTATTATCATGATTATTATTATTACTATTGTTACTACTACTATCATTATAATGATCATCATTATTACCATTATTCCTACTAATTATCATTACAGCTTGTCTTTCATCATCGTCTTCATTAGCGATATTATTGTTATTCTTTTGGCCTCTCGAACTGCCTGTGCTTCTCTGCCAGCGCCGATTACGCTCTAAGTTGCTTTCGAGACCATCTTTGCTTGCGGAGTGAGCGATAAATCACAATCAGTGCTTGCGTCCGAATCTTTCTGAAGCTTTTTCTTTTGATGATTGACTCGTCCAGCTTGTTCGAAGTTTTTTTTTCCTGTTTATTCGTGGTTTGTCAGTTATTATCTTTATCATCATCGCCATTGTGATCATCGTTGTCGTCATCATTGTCATTATCATCATCAACATCATCATTATCACCATTATCATCATCATCATTATCAATCATCATCATCATCATCCTCACCACCACCACCACCACCACCATTATCATCATCATCATCATCATCATCATTATCACCATTATCATCATCATTATCAATCATCATCATCAATCATCATCATCATCATCCTCACCACCACCACCACCACCACCATCATCATCATCATCATCATCATTATCATTATCATCATCATCATCATCATCATCACCATTATCACTTATATGATCATCAGTTTTTCTTTACCACTGTCATCTTTATCATATTTCAGGGATAGGATGTCGTAGAATATTACAATTAAATAAGTTGCAACAAAATTTTGTGAAAAAAATAAGTATATATATATAAACAATACAGAAACAACTACTAATCCTCCGAGCCAATCAAAACGCTTAGATATTTATGACGATTTCTGATTGGCTGTCTCATTCTTCCCTCGTCAGTCTAGGACAAATTTCAGCCAAGGAAATTCTCAGCCAATCCGATCCGTCAGAGTGTTTGTGCTTGGTTGTGATTGGTCGATCGCGAAATATGCCAAAAGTTGGT
>BOPN01001517.1:112500-115000 GCA_017312705.2 Penaeus japonicus
CATTTATATATATGACAGGGACAGCAATAGAAACAACAGGGTATGTATGGTATGGGTATAGCTCGGGTACACTTCTCTTCGTCCTATTTACTCTCTTGATTTTTCTCTCTTCCTCTTTCTTTTTCCTATTCCCCTCGTCCTTACTTTTTCCTTCTTTCTCTCCCTCTCGCTCTTTCTCTCTCTCTCTCTATTTCTCCCTCTCTTTATCTCTCTCTCTCTCTTTCTCTCTCTCTCTCATTACAGTAACGGCAATAACAACAACTACAACAGCAGCAATAGCAATTATAAAATTCATAATTATGATAATTATTGTTATTATTAGCGTAGTCACAGTATTTTACATTTATGGTAATTATTATCATTAGAATCGTTATACTAACTATCAATATTCACATCGGTATAGTAGCAACAACCAAAGTAGCAGAGCCATCTCTCTCTTTTAAGTACATGTCACTTTCTATTACATGAATTTAATGCACACAAAAAAGAGGCAGACTTTCGCGGCAAGAGGAGGGAAATAATGGTACTTGGCAACTCTCCTACTCTCGGGTGAGGGTTGCTGAATAATGTATTAGTAGCAGCATCCGTGGCGATGGCTTGGCTTTAGTAAGGGAAAGGTGTAGCTGTGGATCTCGTTGTATCAGGTTCAATCGAACGGAAAAAGTCACTCACTTTGCCCCATCTGCTTATTCTGTGTTTTATGTGTGTGTGTGTGTGTGTGTGTGTGTGTGTTTGCGTGTGTGTATTTGTATGTATGTTTGTGTGTGTTTGTTTGTGTATGCGTGTTTCCTTGTGTGTGTTTGTTTTGTATGCGTGTTTCCTTGTGTTTGTGTGAGTGTATTTGTATGTGTAATGCGTATGTGGTGTGTATTGTGTGTCTGTATGTAAGAGATGGTAGGAGAAATATCACAATAAAAAAGAAGTTGACATATTGTATATTATAATTATTATGATGATATAATTACTGTTAAAAGAATGCTTTAATTAACAGACATCTTGATAAGGGCATTGCCGATCGATCAGTGCGTCCTTGCATGGGAAAACAAAGCGAACTTCAAAGACCGAAGCTTATTATGAAGCATGCGCACACACACGCGCACACACAAACATACATATGCTCAAACACATACACAAGTAAAAGACATTTTAGTCACGGTACCTTGGTTCTAGATAGATGAAAGACTTACTCTATGTACTAAACCTGCATTTCTAAAAAGGACCTTGTTTAAGAATTTACATAGTTGCAAGAACTTACACATAGAAACATATAAACCTAGATAGATAGATAGGGAGTGTGTGTATGTGAGAAAGGGAGACAGAGAGAAAGAGAGAGAGAGAGTGAGAGAGAGAGTGAGAGAGAGAGATAAAGAGAGAGAGAGAGAGAGAAAGATAAAGAGACAGAGAGGCAGACAGACAGACAAAGAGATAGTGAGTCTGTGAATGTATATGTATACGCGCACGCGCATGTGTCGGAAGTGCCACACTTATTAGCATGTAATTTCACGGAAAAAAAATCCTCTGGGTTGTTTTTAGAAATGCGAGCTCTGTTCACGCGGCATTTCCCTTTTCCACATGACCTTTCGTCGAATGGAATTTTCAAATGCTGCTTTGCTTTACCCATATAAACTCTTTTTATGTCTCACAGTCTCACCTTCTGTTCCTCTTACAGGTCTCAGCTCTCTCTATTTTCTTTTCTATTTCAACATATTCTCTATCTCTGTCTCTCTCTCCCGCCTTAGCAATTAATATTGAATTTCTCATTTTATTTTCTTCAGTCTTACCTGGAGTGTCTGTGAGTAGAGGGCAGTTACGAAGCTGTGTCTTTAGGATGCAGCCTGGAGGTCCTTGGAGTTAGGATTTTGGGGATGGTGTGTCTTTAGGATGCAGCCTGGGGGTCCTTGGAGTTAGGATTTTGGGGGTGGCGTGTCTTTAGGATGCAGCCTGGGGGTCCTTGGAGTTAGGATTTTGGGGATGGTGTGTCTTTAGGATGCAGCCTGGGGGTCCTTGGAGTTAGGATTTTGGGGATGGTGTGTCTTTAGGATGCAGCCTTGGAGTTCCTCTAACCAAGAATTTTGAGAATGGTTTCTAGGATGCACCTGAAGTTCTTTCTTGGGGTTCCTGTGAACAAGACTTTGGTGGATGATGTCTTTAGGATGCACCAGGGGGGGGGGGGGTTCTTTTGAGCAAAAATAAGGAATGTAAATACCAAGCCAGCCTATAGTATTTATATTCACCACTGATTCACAGGGGGTGACGATATGATAACCCTATCCATCTATGCTATGAGTTATATATAAAAAAAAGTAAATTGCGGAGAAAACTAGGGAAGTATTTTGCTCTGCTTGATTCATGATAAGTGTGTGTGTGTGTGTGTGTGTGTGTAGTGTGTGTGTAAATCGTGGAGGTAACTGGGGAAGTAGATTAGTATTGGGACTGATACAGACAAACTCAGCCAAGTTTCTAAGTCCTTAAAAAAAACAAAAAAACTTCTACGCAGTTT
>BOPN01001517.1:150000-152500 GCA_017312705.2 Penaeus japonicus
TATACATACATATATATACATATATGTGTATATATATATATATGTATATATATATACATATATATATATATATATATATATATATATATATATATATATATATATATATATATATATATATATATATATATATATATATATATATATATATATATATATATATATATATATATATATATATATATATATATATATATATATATATATATATATATATATATATATATATATATATTATGTGTGTGTGAGTGTGTGTGTGTGTGTGTGTGTGTATACACATAAATATATATATATATATATAAATATATATATATATATACATATATATATATATATATATATATATATATATATATATATATATATATATATATATATATATATATATATATATATATATATATATATATATATATATGTGTACATATATATATATATATATATATATATATATATATCTATATATATATATATATATATATATATATATATAGATAGATATATATATATATATATATATATATATGTATATAACTAAAGAAAATATATGTATATATATATATATATATATGAATATATATATATATTTGTATATATATATATATATATATATATATATATATATATATATATATATATATATATATATATATATGTACTTATATATATATATATATATATATATATATATATATATATATATATATATATATACATATATATGTATATATATACATATATATCTATATATATATATATGTGTGTGTGTGTGTGTGTGTGTGTGTGTGTATGAGTGTGCGTATGAGTGTGCGTATGAGTGTGAGTGTGAGTGTGAGTGTGTGTGTGTGTGTGTGTGTGTGTGTGTGTGT
This sequence comes from Penaeus japonicus, assembly GCA_017312705.2. NCBI lineage: Eukaryota > Metazoa > Arthropoda > Malacostraca > Decapoda > Penaeidae > Penaeus > Penaeus japonicus. Next base: position 150,870 of record BOPN01001517.1, read on the forward strand.
GTGTGTGTGTGTGTGTGTGTGTGTGTGTGTGTGTGTGTGTGCATGTATGTATATGTACATCTATATATGTGCGTCCATGTCGTGTGCCCGCACGTGTCCCCCCATATATCTGCCCCGTATCTGAGCGGCGCCCTTCTCTTCTTCCCGCAGGCTCCGGCTACCCGCTGACCCGCAGCGCCTTCACGCAGCCGAATACCCCCGACCTCAGTCGCCACTCGTCGCGTCACAGGCAGGTCACAACCCCTGCGCTCTTTCCTCTAGAGGACCGACCCCAAAAACATGTCAGCTTCCAGAAGGCGATGAGGTCAGGGCAAGAGTATAGCGAGAAAGAGAGAGAGAGAGAGAAAGAAAGAGAGAGGAGGTCGGACTTGTGCCATACTTCACTTTTTTTCACTCGCAGTTTTACTTCCATTTTTTTTTACATATATATGATTCAAAAATACTTTTTTTTTTTTTTTTTTTTTTTTTTTTTTTTTTTTTTTTTTTTTTTTAGCCGACCGAAATCTTTGAAGCATGTCGTCCTAATCAACGAACTAACTTAATAAGATAACAAGATCGGATTATTATTTTTTATTTTGCATTTAATTTTACTGAACTAACAGACACTAACACAGGGACAACTGCAAACAAAACAATAGGTATATGATTAAAAATACAATATACAAACAGACAGACAATTTGCAGGTAATATAGATATACAGATATACACAGGCACGGTGTAAGAGTGCATAAACTTTTGATATCAGAATAAATAAAGGTGTTATGCTGACTTTAACATCCATGTATCATGACTAAAAATATAGTCGAATCATAAAAACAATGATGATATATGCAAATATTATTCATAATGGATAATGAACATGGCAATGATTATAATAGAATTATAATTAGAATGATGATAATAAAATAATGCTGCTGCTGCTGATAATGATAATGATGATAATGATGATAATGATAATAATGATGATAATAATGATAACGATAAAAATGATATTGATAATAGCAATGATAACAATAGTAATACATATAATAATGATGATAATGTAATGATAGTAATTAAAAGCAACGTAAAAACAAGTATTGACTTAATGAAAAACTAATATATTCAATTTTACCAATAGATATAGAGCAGAACCATATTTTGGCCTGTCTTTATGCCCAGTGTCAAATTGGTTTATCAGTAGATTTACCGCGAGTCACTGAAATATATTTGGTTTATCAAATAAACGTGCCTACACTTTAATCAATAACTTCATTCATGAATCCATTTTACACTTAAAAGAGGAAAGATCTTGCTTACTATGGAACCTTTCGTAGTATTTTTCACCAAAAGTTGCCTCTTTGATTCAGTTAAGAAGAAGGCCCTGTTGCGAATGCAATAATAGTAACATCTCAGCCTATTATTGAACAAAAAAATGTATCTAAATCAAGTGATTGATATAATTTCATGGTCTAGCAAGCTGTGAGGCATTGCAAAAGAATAGCTGCAATGGGTCAAACGATATGAATGTTGCATGGAATAAACGTATGCCCATTGAGACAAAATTAAGACATTGTGACATAAAATTAATACATTATGAATTCAAGGTTGTCTCAAAACACTGTCAGTACGTTCTCACATACCAGTGGTA
>BOPN01001517.1:157500-172500 GCA_017312705.2 Penaeus japonicus
GCATTCCCTGCCTTTGCTCCATCTACAGCAACGTTTGCCCGAAAATCACGCAACCAACCCCCAGAGCATAAAACGAGTCATTTAGAAATCAATTTGGTTATCAGAGATAAAGAAGAAAATCCAAAGAACATGTTTATGCCTGAACGTGACGGCGCGGGTAATGTCATCAGATCTACAACTGTAAAGGCACAGCCGGTAGAGACCTCCGATGAGTATCCCAGAAGTGACCATGACTACGGTGGCTCCCGGCCAAAGAAGCCTTCTGCAAAGTCGGAGAGTTCTAGAACGCCACAGAGAAAAAAGAAGTCAGGTCTAAGAGAGCTGATAGAGTCAGCTGTACCTAATAAATGGGGAAAAGACGAGCATGAAGTGCAGTCGAGATTACCTCCGAAAAAACAGAGTGAGAAGGGGATAAACCGCCTTACTTATATTCGGGACGAAGAAAAACAGCAGTGCTATTGTACTGATACGAGTTCAACTGTAACTAACACTGACTCAGTGAGTCGACGAGTAAGACGGAATAAGAAAAAAGCACTTGGAGTGCAAACAGAAGAAACTTCTGCTGATTGTCACTGCACTCAAGAGGAAGCAAAAGTGGAGGGGACGGGCGATAGAGCGAGAGAGGTAGCTGTGCTGGGAAGTTGTCCTACTCTAGCTGAGGATAAACCTAAGGAGTCAGAAACCTCCCAAACAGAAATCACATCACTTCGCAGAAAGCGAAGTGTAAAGAGAAGGTCAAGGTGCATTCAAGCAAATCTGTCTCTTGAAGATCAAAACGAGGCAATGCTTAATCAAGAAAGCAGCAATCTGATGTTTGCTCCTTCAGTCCCCACTGATGTGGAAGTGTTAAATTGCAATGTGGACCCCCAAAGAAATGAAAGTGAGCGGGTGCAGCCTGAGACACAGGCACGCAAGAATGAAAATGAGTCAGGCAATGGCACACTTTCCAGCTCCATTCGGAGGATGAAGAAGGTACGGAAAACTGTGGCAACTACTCAGACAGAAGAAAATGTAATGCCTGAGGATGACCTCTTTATACCACCAACCTTCCAGCCAGATTCGATCTCCATCCGAACTAGTTCCCTGCGCCGCATCCGGAGGGCTCAGAAGGCAACTGTGTCAGTGCAGACTGATGATGTCATTCCCGTGTGCTTTGAAAATCTCCATCTCTCTCTCATGGACTTCAAGGGCGAGCAGCCCATCGCAGATTCACTTGGGCCTCCTCGGCACTCAGACTCGCTTATTTACATGAACATCCCTGCAGCACTCCTTGAGGTGGTGGAATCTGGCAATGATGCAGACGTTAGTGATAGTGAGGAAGGGGAAAATGATGGAGAGGACAGGGATAGTGATGATGGTGACTTCAGAATATACAGCAAAGTTACAGAAGAAGGCAATTTTGACGATGAATCACATGTGATTACCAGACTTTCTCCAGGGGACGTGACGGTGAAAGTGTCCAGTAGAAGGAGTAGCTGTACAGAGTCCTCCAAGGGGCATAATGAAAGTGCCTTTCTTTTGCATTATGAAAGTGATGGGAAAGAGGAAGATGGGATTATACAAGGTAATGAAAGCGAAGGCGAAGACGAAAGTGCAGACGATAAAGCCAAAGATGTTTTCCATGAAGACAGTGAAGAACAGAGCGACAGAAAAGTTAATGAAACGGATAATGAAGAAGATAATCCTGTCTTAGATACGCATGATAGAGATTTTGAAGATTCCGAAAGTCATGTTGATAATGATGGAAATGACGACGATGATGATAAGGACGAAACCGCCGATAATGACGAAGCTGATGACGATGATGAAGATGATAGTGACAAGGATGATAACAATAACGAAAATGATCACTATGGCGAAGGTGATGATAATGACGAAGATGAATACGGCCAGGAAACCTCTGATAATGAGAATGCATTCACTGATAGCTACGCAGAGGAAGAGAGGGATGACACGGAAGATGTTGAAGAAGAAGAAAAGGAATACAAAAATCAAAGACCCAAGCTTGAACATGTCGATTCTTGTACCCAAACAGTGGACGACGACGACTGGTCAGCTACAGAAGAAGAAAAAAGGGAAAAAGTGAGCCAAGAGGAAGGGCAACATAAGGAATCTGATGAAGTGGAACAACACAACGATGCAGAAGAAGAGGAAAATGTGGAAGATGTAGAAAAAGGGCAAGGGAAATCAATAAGCAAAAGGGAGAGCATAGAAGAGGAGAGGAATGACAATGGAAATGACAATGAAAGGAACTATGGTGACAGAAAAAGTGAAGATGAAGATTCGGATAATGATAAGAATAAGGAAGAGGCTAGAAATGGAACTACAGGCAGCAAACAGCACCTGAAAAGAGAGAATTCTCTAGAACACGAAAAGGAGGGAGACAAAGGTAAAACCAATGAAAGACGGAAGAGCGAAATTAGTTGGAGACAGAGCATAGCCAGAGACGGATGCAAGACAGAAATCCCCAAAGATGGCTGGATGTGGCAACAAGTGAATGACGAAGAAGTGGAAAGCAATGGAAGGAGAGAGAATGAAGTGGCCCAAGAAATGGAGACAAAGGAGCAAAGAGAAGAAGAAAGGGAAGATCAAGATTCGAATGGGATGAATAAGCAAAAGGAAGAGAAACCCGATATTATCAAAGAATTGAAAGTGGATAAAGAGATCTACAAAGAAGTTAGAGACGATGAGATGAATAAGACATATGAAACCGATGAAACAAAGGAAGACGAAGCAATTAAAAAGAATTGTATAAAAGATCGGCAAAATATAGCTAAGGAAGAGAAAGAGGTAGAAGAGGTGAACGAAGAAAGAACAAGAGAGAAGGTAAAAGAAAGACTAGAAGATGGTGAAATAAGGAGAATAAAGGGGGAAGAAGAAGGCATCAACAGAAAGGAGGGAAATGAAAGCATCAGAGAAAAAAATGGAGACATAGAAGGAGAAAATAGAAAGGGGAAGGTAATTGAGAGAGCACAAGCAGGTGAAGACAAAATATTCAAAATAAAAAGTGAAAAGAAACCAAGAGAAGAGGATAAAGAACGAAAAAAGGCAAAGGAAGAAGGGAAAATAAGCGCAGAAGAGAGATACAATGCATTAAAGAGGGAAGCAAAAGGCATGGAGAATGATGGAGGAAAGAGAGAAAGCAGAGGAAGGGAGAGAAGAGTCTTCACGCCTCGTCAGAAATTCAGCGAGAAGAGGTCAAGGCACGAGAGGGGAGACTTCTCTCTGGTCGACGATGCCCAAGTTGCGATAACTGAACCAGCTGCTTCGTCGGAACCAGTTTCTACGGAAGAATCGGCTGTTAGGAATTTAACACCGACTAAAAGCGGTCGACCTTCTGGACAGAAGCCAGTAACCAAAGATATGAAACTGGACAAAAAAAAAGTTAGTTCATCTGATCCACCAACGGTTCTTTTGGCAAAGGCAGATGCTGAATCCAAGCCACAAATCGCCACAGGAAATGCAATAGATATAGAAGAGAATCCAATGGCAATGAGAGGAGAAGAAGTAGCACCCATCGCCAACTTTTCCGAACCAGAGACAGAAGCCAAGACAGCCGACTCGGAAATCAAACCTCTCCCTCAGAAGGAATTAGAACGCAAGACGAAATCGGAAAACAGAGAAGATGAAGGAACGATCGCAAAAGTAGAAGTTGAAAAAGAGATTCAGACACAAATGGGAATTGAAGAAGGAAGAACAAAAAGAGAACCAAAGTTTGAAGGAATGGCTGCATCGTTAACAACAAAAGAAGACACTGTGTCAACCAAAGAAGAGGATGAGAAAGAAAATGAAGAAATGGCACATAAAAAGGATTTAGAAGCTTCCAATGAATACGAAAAGATCGAGTCATGCGTGGTAGATAACGAAGAAAGAGAGCAATTGGAAATGACAGAAAATGAGGATACGAGAGATATCTTGCCTGGCGAAGAGGAGAAAGAGACTGCAGCAGAACCAGAAGACAGGGCTGGAGAATTGGAAATGAGTTCCAGAGGGAGACAAGAGAACGACTCAGCACCCCTGAAGTTGACAGAGGCAACAAGAGACACCTTTGCCGAGGATGACGAAGAGTGCATCGTGATCACCTACCGGCCGCCCCTGAAGCAGGTGAAAATGGGAAGGCCAGGGCAGGACGCAGGTGTGAGAGGAGAGGCAGATGGCGCTGACTGGAGCCCCGAACCGTCAGGGCGAACAGACGAAAGAAAAGAACAGGCTGATGATGAAAAGGATATGGGTAGCAAAGAAAGGGAGGAGGCAAAGAGAAAGAAAACGCGGAGATCAAAGAGGAAAAAAGCAAAGGAGGACGTTGATACAGAGAAGAAAGAGGGGGAAGAGAAACACATGGTAGATGAAGGAAAAGTGGTTTTGAAAGACGAGGACAAGAAGAAGAAGAAACGACCAAGGCAAAGAAAGAATAAAAATGAGAAAGAAAAAGTATCGCAAAGAGACTTGAAAGAAGATTGCAAAAGTGAAATTCAGGAAGGGCATCGCTCCCAAGAAAATCCAACCGGAAGAGAAAGAACAACAGCTGATCAAGAACCACAGTTCGCAGCGCGTCCTCCGACTCGACAGTGGGCGGAGGAAATAGACGAGGAAGGTCTTGGCGAGTGGGGGGAGGAGGAGAAGGGAGAAACGAATAAATGGAAGGAGGAAGAGGGGAATGAAGATGGCACGAGCAACTATGACATGAGTGAGTCAGGAAGCAGCATAGGCCGAGTCCGTGAGAGGAATCCTACGTCTCAGCTGAAGGCAGGAGAACATGGCCCGTCACTGGCTGTGGAGGAGGACGTCATCTTGACAGAATCTGATGCTCTCGAGGAAGAAGAGGATACTTCGTACTATGAGGAAGAGGGAGAAGGATCGAGTCGATACGAGATGGAGAGTGAGGAAGGAGGAGAAGGAGGAGGAGAACAGAATGCATTTGAGGAATACCTTCTGCTTCGTGAGGGCGAAGGACTCGACGAGATGCAAACCGTCGATCGCATCTTCAAACAGGTCTTTGAGGACTACAACGACGGCGAGTTCCTTGGGGAAGGGGAGGTGTCCGAAGGGGAGTGCGACGACTCCTTCCACTTCCTAGGGAATGGGAGGGAGAGGGTAGAAGGAGCTGAAGGGAGAACTAAAAGTCTTACCGGTCTCCGCGTTGAGGGCGATGGTTGTCCTCCTCCTCCGCCTCCATCTCTCACTCCTCCCCCCTGCCTCATCACCCCCCCTCCTCCGCCTCCGCATTCCCCAGTCACCCCTCGAAAGGGTCGTGGAGCGGAGCTGAAGGTTTCTGACCCGAAAGAGAAAAGAGTCAAGTCCTCAGAACTCGAAGTCGAGTCCAAGAATGATCTCGATGTCCAGTCCAGCCGCACTTCGGTTCCGCCAGGGGCTGAGGTGATGCAAGGTCAGTACCCGAGACCCTGCCTCGACCTGACCTGACCTGACCTCACCAGCTGACCGTGTTGTGGCTGCCCGTAATAACACTTTCCTGGAGTGTGTGCTTTGTATTTTACTAAAGAGGTAGGACTAACAATGTATACATTAATACTCTTGCGTTTGTCCCACCAACACCTCTTTGTCTCGGCCTAAAATGACCTTCTCTTGAGGGATTACATGCACATTATCTCGCAAGAAGAGAAAACCGACTGTGACCTTTGTTAGGTGTTGATCTTAAAGTAATGCAGTTAGACTGTGATACCATTAGACGTGAAGATGCTGGCATGCTGATGTAAAGTTGTTCCTTAGGTATTTGAAGCGAAGATTAGATTTAGACAAGCAGTCATTTTGGCTTTTGGCATGACTGCACTTTAGTCTTGGTAGACATGTTGATTGCCATGAGTTCAGTGAGGATATTGATGTTTATGCTTGATAAGACATAATAAACATGGCAGAAATAGATGTTGACTTTAAGACAGTGGGGATGAAGAGGGGGTGGGTTTAATGCTGTAAATGACAGTGACAATAATTGTGATGATGGTAATAATGACACTTATAAGACGAATAAGACGAAAAATAAATGAGGAAGCAATAAGGGATAAATAAAGGGATAAAAGAAGAAGACAGATCAATACAGGAAGGAAAATCTTGAAGTGACAGTAGAAGTGACGGTAATATAACATGATGAAGAAACACAGAAACAGGGAGACACAGAAGGAGTAAAAGGGACGTTCAAAGGGAGAAAAGAAAAGAGCACTTTCAGAGGCCGCTGTATTAGCCACCGCCGTGTAGACCCCGTGAGGCTAACTGCTTCTCGGCCTCCTTGTTGCCCGCATTCCCCCAGTCGCTCCTGTGCACCGCGCTCCACCTTGCCCTTCCTGCTACTGCGCTCTTCTTCCCTGCTGACACTCCTAGTTTCTCTCCGTGTTAACAGCCCCTTTTCGCTCCCCTTCTCACTCCCTTCTAACGAATTCCTCTTTTCACTCCATTACTCCATTCCGCCCACGTACAGTCCCTTATACTCCCGTCTTACTAACAAAATCCCTTCTCAAAACCTCCCTCTCACTCACTATTAAGAGATTCATACTCCCACTCGTCCTTGCTACGTCTCCTTCTCTCTCCTTACAAACAAACTTCCCGTTTCACTGCACCCCCCCTCCCCATTTACTCCTATCTAACAATACTTCCCTATCACCCCCTACCCCACCATACACCCCCACCCTCCAACACCCATACCCATCTAACCAAGTCTCACCCCTCCACCCCTTCCCCCCACCTGACTCTCCCCCTCCCACAACCATCTAACTAAGTCTCACCCCTCCACCCCTTCCCCCCACCTTACTCTCACCCTCCCCCTCTCACACCCACACCCACACCCACACCCACACCCATCCAACCAAGTCTCACCCCTCCACCCTTTCCCCCCCACCTGACTCTCACCCTCCCACACCCACACCCATCCTACCAAGTCTCACCCCTCCACCCCCTCCCACCCCCTCCCTCCCCCCCCCCGCCTGACTCTGACCCTCCCGTCGCCCTCCGGCAGAGAAATTGAAGCGGTCCAGCATGAGGACACAAGCCACCCAGACGGATGCCGGATCTGGAAGGAAGTCACTGCCAACCTTAGCTCTTAGTCCTCGCAGCGAAAAGGTGGGACGACCGAGGAGGCCCTTGAGATCGCTTGAGAGAACTTTGTTTATTCGGAATGGTTTGGTTGACCTTAGACAGTTGGATTGATTGATTGATTTATTGGTTTGTTTTTGATTTGTGTGTGGGTTTATTTCTTGTTTTAGTTGCTTTGTTTTTTTGTTTTGTTTTAGTTTTGCTTAGTGTGTTTTTTTGTTGTTGTTTTGTTTTTTGTTGTTGTTTTGTTTTTTGTTTTGTTGTGTGTGATTTATTGTTATATGTTTTGTTATTAGATTTACTATAGCATGTTAATAACAATTCTATTATTAATGATGATAATAATGATGAAAATAACACTATTAATAAAATCAACGGTGATGATAATGGTGATGATAATAATCGTGATGGTAATGATAATGATGCTGATAATAATAATGATAAAGAAAATGCAATGTAATGTTGAAAAAAACCCAATAATGATAATGGTAATAACATTAATAAATTATAATGATAATCATAATGATAATATTGATGATGATAATAAAGATAATATTGGTGATAATCATAATGATAATGTTGAAGATAATTATAATGATTATTATGATAATGCTATGATGATTATGATAATAATAGTACTTATATCAACATCAACAGCAGTGATAAAGATATTAATGATTATGATAATTATAATATTATAGTAATTTGATGATGGTGATAATAATGATAACAGTAATGATAATGATGATAAGGATAATGCTGATAATGATATTCATACTAATAATGGTAATAATAACAATATAACAATAACACTAATAATAATAATGATGATAATAGTAATAATAATAAATACAACAACAGTAATAGTAATAGAATATGGTAATAATAACGAAGATACTAGTGATTATGATGATAATGATAATAACAATGATGATGATGATAATAATAGTAATAAAGTAGTAATAAAATGATAATGATGATATTAGCAAGAGCAATAACAATGGTAATAATAGCGAATAGAATTATGATATTTTTTGTTTATTTCATAACCTATGATAATTGAAATAAATATGATAAATATATAATAATCTTAAATATTATTATATTCATCATCTACTACTATCGTCCTCATCATTGTTTCATAAATAGTAATAAACATAATCCCGTTTTAATCAAGTATCTAATATTAGTCAAATAGTTTTCTTAATCGTATAGTCATGTGATATAATTAGCAGCACTTTTGATTTACATTTACATTACATTAGTTGCCTTCACATAGCTATAGTGATAGACACTAAGAAATATTAGGTGCATTTGCATGAAGAACTGCACATTATTTTTTTTCACGAAGAATATTTATATCTGTATATAACATAGATCCATACATGCAGTCATACATAAAACACAAACAAACACACACACACAACATCAGTTTATGCGAGTTGAGTCCCAGTCGCATCCTGACGAGGTCGTGTGCCGCAGGCTGAGATGGTATCCCAGGGCGCGCAGACCAACGGCAACGGAGTCCGCCGCAAGCTAATCAAGAGCTTCTCGGAGGCGGCGCACTACGAAGGTCTCGAGTACGAGATCTACGACTTGGACGACTTTATCGAGCCCCCCCTGCCCTCCAGAGCCGCGTCTGAAGGGCCACCACCTTGCCCTCCGAGATTTTCCCCTTACGATGACATCCCACTCGAGGACGGCCCGGCGCCGCCTCCGCCGCTCAAGTTCCGACAGAATTACCACGAGATCTTCATCGATTCGTCGCCGAGAAAGCCGCGTCGGAGACTGCAGAAGACGCTCTCGGAGGGCGAAATCCTCTCCGAGCGGCGGAGGGCCCTGAGCATGGCCTCGGGCTATCTCGAGGTGGACATCAATGGCTTTACCGGCAACGAGGAGGAGGTTATTGAACCCCAGTGTGTTGATGAATGTTCCCGCGATCTCTCTCGCAGCAGAATCTTCAGTCATCCTTCACTCCTAGAGGAAGAGGAAGAGGAATTCCACGAGAATATGTTCCACAAAGAGATCTTACCAACTTCTCTCTCCCCAGAGAGGAAGATGTCCCAAGTGTCCACCGACTCCGATCTAAAAACCTTCGACCCCAATGAGTTCCGAACTGAAGAGCACCTGCTGAGTCAGTTGGCCACCCTGTCCTCCGACTCCCTTGGCGAGGGCGGAACCCCCATGTTTGAGAGCGGTGACATACCCGAGGGCCTGATAATGAGGGACGGCTCGCCCCTGCTCTTCGCTAGCATATCCAATGACCTTGTGAGTCCAGGCGAATTCGGCGACCACCTAGAGGAGTCGATGAGCGAAAGTCAGGTTACAGTGGTCCAGCGGGCCCTGGTAGCCTCGTCACAGGTCATCACCTCAGACTCGGAGAATGGAAGCTTCCACCTGACGGACCACTCCTCTGCAGCCACCACGCCTTCCACACGCCACAAGAGCCTCCCTGCTGCCGGCAGCTTCGAGGAGGACATGGAGGATGAGCTTCCTCGGCTGCGGGTGTCAAGCAAGGTCCACAGTGTTACCACTCTTTCATCCATCGAGGACGAGCCAACCAGTATCAGTGAAAACGTCATTTCGGAGGGGTCCCATGACGTCGTCTCCACGAGCACCACATCAAGTGAAGTTGACAAAGCCATTGCCAGCTCTACTGATAGTGACTTCACTTCCATTCGCAGTGGAGATTCCATGACAATAAAGTCTGAAGCATTAGAGGAAGAGGAATTTGAAGGAGACATTGTGATAGAAGAGAACATAATGGCACGCTTGGTACAGGGAATGAGAGCTGGAGATGTCCCGCACCAGTTTATAATCAAGTCCTCGGATTTTCGAGATGATCTGAGGAAACTTGCATCACCTGAGTCAGATTCCTCCAGCAGTCATTTCACTGAACAAGAAACGTCTAGGAGTCCAGTATCAGGCACAACCAACACCATAACATCCAAGTCTGACCTGTCACGCACAGACTCCCACCAAACGGATCAGTCGGAAACCTCAGAAGACTACATCACAGCCACAGAAAACAGCATGAATGGGCAAGAAGCTCGACGCAGCTATTACTATGAAGAAAGACACGTGTCCTCTCCTCCTGAGATGGATGACATCTATGAAGATGAAGCTTTGACTCCCAAAATACTTAGCCCCGAAGCCAGTGAAGTGTTAGGAGATTTGCTGGAAACACAAGAAATTAGTGACATCACTGAAGGCCTAAGTGTTACTAGTGACTTTGAGACAGCTCAGGACCTCACGTCTCCTGATGGCGACACCACCACTTCTGCTAGTTATTACATTGATCATTCTATAGGTGAGGAATCAGAGAAGCTATTCCCAGAAGTCAAAGCAAAACCAGAAATACCTCCAAAACCAACATTTTTACCTAAACCCGAAGTACCGCCAAAACCTGAGAGGCTTTCTCCAGCGCGAGAAACTTCTGCTCAGGTGGAGGAGCTGGAAGACGAGACTCCTCAAGATGAAACACCTCCTCAGTTCCCAGAAATTCAAGTCGAAATCACAGTAAAAAGGAGAGAAAAGCCTGTAGAGGAGAGCAAGACAGGAGCCATTAAGAAAAGATATTCTGGTGGCGGTAAAGTAGCTAAAGATGACAATAGAAGATATTCAAAGTATTTCGAAGATAATGACCAAGGTGAGTTATCAGAAGTGAAGGGACAAAATCAGCAATCTTGGTCAGAGGAAGAGAGAGAAAAGGCAAAACAGACCATGAAGCTGGACTTTCCTCCTGGTGTTACAATGTTTGGAGAAGCTCCGAGCTGGCCTGTGCCCGACAGCTTAAAGACTGGGGAAGTGGAAAAGAAAATGAAAGTTTTTGATAAACCGAAGAAGTCTGTGAAAATCGATCTTGCCAGTGTTGAAGACCTGCAGTCCAAGTCAAAACCTGAAAGTCCTCAGGCAAAGGATAAAGGGAGTGAAACCAAGCAAGTTCCTGCTAAATATGACAAAACCAAACGTAAATCAGATGAAATTACTCCACAAGGCATGGTAAGGAGTCCTGCAATGCATGAAGGATTTAGACTAGAAGACTGGACGCCCGTGCGGACTCCAGGAACTCCCGAAAGAGCCCTGGACTTTGATACTTCAGATGAATCCTGTTCTGATCTACCTCGACATCCACCAAAAGCTCGGAGTCCAGGAAAAAGGGCAAAGGAAGCCACAGGAAAGAAATTCGGAAGCCCAAGCGCTGATAGTGATCTCACAGTAAAGCAAGCAGGTGAAAAACAGAGTCCAGGAAAAACAAAAGAGAGCTCTAAAGATTACGAAGAATTAAGAGGAAGTCCGCCAAAGCAAGTGCGACAAAGTCCAGGGAAGACCGAGATAAAACAGACAAGTCCAATGCGTGAAACTGTTACCAGCAGGACTGAAATCTCTCGAATGCATTCCCAGGAAGTACACTTGCGCCACCCTTCGACTGGCATCCACACATCAAGTGACCCAAAGAAAAGGCTAAGTGAAATATCCATCGGTTCAACACCTGAAGTTACAGACGTTCAGAAACGACACTCAGCTGAGATCCTGACGCGGACTGTAGAGAGTCAAGACCACCTTAAACCCAAGGGACCTGTGACGGGATACCTAAGAGCGGGCAGTCAGAGTCCCACCTCTAGGGAGAGACCTTTACAGCTACCGGAAAACAAGCTCCTCACCATCGCTCCCCTAAAGGATGCGAGGAAGAGTGCAGAGTCCTTGAGATCATTGAGTCCCGGATCCGACAACGTATTCCTGAGTGGCAGCAGAGAGCAGCTTGAAGAGGACTCCAGGGCCAGCCTGTGTGTGCAGTGCGGAGAGAGGCCGGCGTCCAGGGAGGGTACCCTGAGGCCCTCGCCCCCTTCAGGACACACGATCACCGTCGAGCGCAGACTGTCCGACAGGGAGCCCACTCGAACCAGAGGAGTCAGTCACCGTGCCAAGTCCGAGGAGAGGAACTCGTTCTCGAGGGACTGGGGGTAAGCGCAGGGGGTCCTTGTGGCTCTTGGTTGCAGGCATGCGAGGGAACAATGATAGATAACGATGTTGATAATAATGCTATAGAGAATATTAATGATGAAGATTCTATAGTGATAATGATAGTTTATATTTAAATATTCCTTTAATACAGTCGACTTTGGCGATATTTTATTTAATAATTTAGAAAATGTAGTTGTTAATGATGGTGATACTGACAAGTGGGTGACAATGAAAGTGATGATGATAATGATGATAATGATAATGATAGTAATGATAATCAAGGTCAGTAAGAATGAGTGATTATTATGATAATATATCTAAAGATAGAGATCATAATAAAACTAGTAATACTGTAAATAACATAGAATCATTATAACCAATATCATTATATTGATTATTACAGTGATCTTACTTCAAATTAATATCATCATTATTATCATCAGCATTATCCTTATGAATCCCAGACAAAGGGACATACTTAAACCGCCCTACCCCCCCCCCCCGTCTCTCCGCCAGGGTCACGCCCATCAGCCTGGAAGTGGGAGACGCGCCCAGACACGACAGCGATGACGACGAGATGGGCGTGTACATGGACGCCTATAGATCCTTCTCGTGGGTGTATGTCGCGCCGCACGAGGAAGCCAAGGTGGGTGTGAGTTCGGAAGTGTTTTTTTTCTCGTGTGTGTGTGGGTGTGGGTTGAGGGGGGGGGGTTGTTTGTGTGTGTGTGTATGTGCTTTTGTGTGTCTTAGAGTGTGTCTGAGTATGTGTGTGTGAGTGTGTGCACTTTTATGTTTGTTTCGTGTGTGGTAGTGTTATTGTACATGTATATGTGTGTGTGCGTGTGTGTCTAAGTGAGTGTGCACTTGTGTGTGTGTGTGCTAGTGTTATTGTATAGGTGTGTGTGCGCGTGTAGGTGTGTGTGTATGTATATTTGTGTGTGTGTGTGTGTGTCTGTGTGTGTGTGTGTGTGTGTGTGTGTGTGTGTGTGTGTGTGCTTATATAGGTCTTAGTATTTGTGAGTAAATTGATGTCAGTTTGTTCTAGATAGAGAAATTATTTCAGCAATTTAGGCCATTCCGGTAATGGATAATGATAATGATTTACTAAACAGGAGTGATAATCAAATCAAATGCAAAAAAACAAGTAGATAAAAATGTTAATAACAATAATTCATACGAACATATAATGACCAACAGTAATTACATGAAGACCACAACAAAATGAAAAACCTGACCTCGTTCCACCTTGCCTCCCCCTCCCCTTCCTCCTCCTCCTCCAGGTCTGGCAGCGTGACGAAGGACGCCCAACATCCGGGTCTCCTGACTTGAGGATCCCGGGCTTCGAGGACTCGGCTGAGCAGCCAGGGAAGCCGGAGGACGAGACCCAAGCCGACAGCGAGGCTACGCAGGCGCTGGACGAGAGGGGTAGGTTTCTGTAGCGCGCGAGTGTGTGTGTGTGTGAGTGAGTGAGTGAGAGAGAGAGAGAGAGAGAGAGAGAGAGAGAGAGAGAGAGAGAGAGAGAGAGAGAGAGAGAGAGAGAGAGAGAGGGGGGGGGGGGGTAATGATGGCGATTATGAGTGTGTGTGTGTGTGTGTGTGTGACTTTGGCAAGAAAATACAGGTAAACACACGAAAATACTGGTAAGCGCAAATAAAATACAAATAAGAGACAGGTAAACACAAACAAGCACAAGTAAACACAAACAGCACAAGTAAACACAAACAAATACAAGTAAACATAAAAAGATACAGTTAAGCACAAACGGTACAAATGATTTATTCAAAATTAAACAATATATCTAAGTTATTCAGATCTTGACGTTTCAGTAGAGTAATAATAATGTTAAACAGCCTGTTTAATTGATAACTTCTTTTCTATTTTTGCAGTGTTTTATACATACATATAATTATTTTTTATTTGAAAGGACAAATTCAAAACAGGACGATAAAATATTCGGAATGTGGTAAAACGGTTTTAAAATAGGAACAATTTATACACAATTCATTCATTATTCATTAAAAAGGGTTTGCGTTTTTTTAATGATATAAAAAGTTTTGAGGTCACAGTCGCATTCAAATACTTTTGTTAACAATCTCACAATAAGATACGAGAGCAAAGCTGTTACTATGGTAACGGTTCAATTTTTGTCTTTACGATCAAAGAGGAAAGACTTTTCCACTTATGGAAGGGATGGTGAGTCTTTTTGAGCTTGTGTCTCGCAGGTTAAGGTGTTGCATGATATTTTCATGGCAATTTTAGCCTTGGCCCCGCTCTGACTTTAAAGAGGTCCCGGTTTGCTCTATCGACAAAAAAGAAACAATGGCTTTTAGGTAACTAATGCCGGGAATGGGAATTAAGCCTTCATATACGAGGAAGTTCTTAAGTCTTTATTTTGTATTTTGTCAAGAGAGGGAGAAAGAGAGAAAAAAATATATATTGAAGCACTTTTTCCTCTTATGACATATCACGAAAGTTGTGTGTATGTGTATATTTATATATATATGTATATATATATATATATATATATATATATATATATACATATATATATATATATATATATATATATATATATATATATATATATAGAGAGAGAGAGAGAGAGAGAGAGAGAGAGAGAGAGAGATACTCGCCGTATTTGACCAATATTTAAACGATTTATTTTGATAACTTATAATTTAACTTTTGTCTGATTCTGTTACCCATATACTTGATATTGCCAATGTTCATGTCATATCACTGTATAAGATAAATATCCTACATGCAAAAGAGAGAATAACCATTCAAAATAACGAAATAAAGTGACTTTGAACGTGTATATGACAGCAACCCGATCTTCTTCCCCAAGGGCGTCGTGGATCCAGCGACTCCACCGGAAGTGAGCAGGAGTTCCGGCGGAAGTACCAGGCGATCACCCATCGCATGGTCCACCGGAAGGCGTCGGTGGAGATGTACAAGCGACTCATCCAGGCTGCCTTCCGTGAGTACAACAAC
>BOPN01001517.1:187500-197500 GCA_017312705.2 Penaeus japonicus
ATGCTCATGCTCTGGTGCAAAGAAAACTGCGCTCTCAGGAGCCTGCATCCTTTCGACTCCGGTAATTGGTCCTTCGGGGGTGGAGGGGGTGGGGGTGGGGTGGGGGGTATGGGAGAGGGAGAAGGGGGGGGGAGGTTGGGGAAGAAAGTGGTTGGGGGGGAGGGAGAATGGGGGTGGGGGAGATATAGACAGAAATGGGAAATATTGTAGGAATATTAGGCGTTTCCTATACTTTATTATATATATATATATGTATACGCGTGTGTCTGCTTATGAGGATATGTATAATGTATGTATACACATGTACAGTATATCTGTATGTATTTACTGTATTACATCGTGTATGAATATGCATCTGTATATGAATACACGTGCTTTATTTGGTATATAATTATACATTTATAGTTTTCTATAGGAATTAAAATCAGTCTTAACGAAGCAAAGAAAAACGAAATGCAAAAGAACCAGTGAAACATTTATCTATAACGCAAAAAAAAAAAAAAAAAAAAAAAAATATATAAATAAATAAAAAAATAATAATAAAATAATTATCTTGATATTTAGTGATTTTATAATTAATTCACCCATCCGTTGATATATGTATATAGATACTCTCAAATCGTACTTATGTATACCTCTTTAGCTATTTTTTTTAATCAAACAATAGAAAGTGGTATCTGCAATAAAATGTATTTGTATGTTTGTTTGCTGTATTTATCTGCTGTCTATCTCTATATCTATTTATTTTATCTGTCTATCTACAAAATTTATTTCGTGCATTATCAATTACTATATATTATCATTATCTGTCGCTGATGAAAAAGTTGTTTCCTTGTTATTTTCTGGGACTATTGTTGTTGTTGTTGGTGGTGGTATCCTTAGTGTAATTGTTGTTGTTGTTGTTATTTTATCATTAGGAACTAATTCTTTGTTGTTGGTGGAGGTGACAGAGGTTACTAATACTATGATTGTTGTTGTTGCTGTTGTTGTCCTTGTTATTTTTGTTATCATTGTTATTTTGTTGTTGTTGTTGTTATTATT
Organism: Penaeus japonicus; assembly: GCA_017312705.2. Lineage (NCBI taxonomy): Eukaryota > Metazoa > Arthropoda > Malacostraca > Decapoda > Penaeidae > Penaeus > Penaeus japonicus. The sequence continues at coordinate 188,542 of BOPN01001517.1, forward strand.
ATTATATTTTTTTGGCACCATTGTTATTATTATCATTATTATCAATACTGTTTTTATCATTAGTGTTATTAATTTTGTTATTGTCACTGTTACCATTGTTATTTTATTATCATCATAATTTTCATTATTATCAATATTAGTGTAATCATCATGATTATTATTATTACAATTACTGTTAAAACTTTCATTATCAATATGACAATTGTTACTACAATTATGAATTGCTGTTTAATTGAGATTTGGACATAGCTAATGCAATCTTTTCCCAAAAAAACAAGTCATTTTGTTCCAAAGTATTAATCTCATGAAAATATTGCAAATCAAATTGACTCAGCATTAGATTACGTTAACGTCATGATTTAATCTTAGAAATATATTCAGTAATCGAATTTTTTCTGTCTCCCCTCCACCCCTCCCCTCCCCTGCCACTCCTTGCCCTCTCCTCCCTTCACATCCCCATTCCCTCCACTCCCTTCACCCCCTCCCCCTCCCCCTCCCACTCCACTCCCCCTCCCACTACACTACTCACCCCCCTATCTCCCTCCCCCTCCCTCCTCCCCCTCTACGCCCACCCGAATCCCTCACAGAATCCGACAAGGCCGTGACCGTGAGTCGGGAATCGGGCGAGTTCGGGTTCCGCATCCACGGGTCGCGGCCGGTCGTGGTGTCGGCCATCGAAGCCGACACGCCGGCGGAGACGTGCGGGCTGGAGGTGGGCGACATCATCATCAGCATCAACAGCACCAACGTCCTCGACGCCTCACACTCCGACGTTGTCCGCCTCGCCCACGCTGGTGAGGGAGAGATTGTTGTGCCCGCGCCCACTGTTTCTCGCTTTCTCTCGCGCTCTCTCGGTCTTTCTCGCACTCTGTAGCCTCTTCTCGTGCTCTCTCGCTCTTTCTCGCACTCTCACGCCCCTTCTCCTGCTCTCTCGCTCTTTCTCGCACTCTCTCGCCCCTTCTCGCCCTCTCTCGCTCTTTCACGTGCTCTCTTGCTCTTTTTCGCACTCTCTCGCCCCTTCTCGTGCTCTCTCGCTCTTTCTCGAATTATTTCGATCTTTCTAGCACTCCCTCGCTCTTTCTCGCCTTCTCTCGTCCCTTCTCACCCTCTCTCGCCATCTTACGCTTTTGCTCATTCTGTCTAATTGTTTCTCTATCTCTCTTGCTGTTTCTTGCTCTCTCTCTCTCTCTCTCTCTCTCTCTCTCTCTCTCTCTCTCTCTCTCTCTCTCTCTCTCTCTCTCTCTCTCTCTCTCTCTCTCTCTCTCTCTCTCTCTCTCACTCTCGGTCTATTGTCTTGCTCGTCCTTTCTTACCCTATATCGACTTATTTCGCTCTTTCTTGCTCTCTTTCTGGCTCCGTATCGCTTTTTCACTCTCTCTCTCTCTCTCTCTCTCTCTCTCTCTCTCTCTCTCTCTCTCTCTCTCTCTCTCTCTCTCTCTCTCTCTCTCTCTCTCTCTCTCTCTCTCTCACTTCTCACTTCTCACTTCTCACTTCTCTCTCTCTGCTTCTGCCTGTCTGTCCGTTTATGTCTCTTTGTCTTTGTGTCTGTCACTTTTTCTCTTTTTCTTTTTCTCCGTCTCTCTTTCTGACTGTCTCTCCTTTTCTCTCCGTGTTAGTATGTCTGCGCATCGTGTATGATTGCGTTATATATTTAACTGATGAGAGTGGTGATTACTATGATAGTAATTATAGATAAATAATGATGATAAATATCAATATAATTTGGGTCTTTGTGTGAATGTTGAGCCACCATTTTTTCTCCCAAATATATCTTTATCGTTATTTTAAGAGATGACATTTTACTCCACCAGTGAGAGAGTCACTCCCTGCATCCTCTTCTGTCCTCTCTAACCAATCATCTTTCTTCTTCAGGATGCGACACGCTACGGCTAGAGGTCGCGCGGACGTGTGACGTACTGACCCCCCTGGTGACCCCTGACCCCACGCCCTTGTGCGCCGGCTACCTATACAAGCTGGGCGGCGCGAGACACAGCCCCGGGGCGTCAGGAGTCTCAAGAACATGGCACCGTCGTTGGTTCGCTCTCAAGAAAGACCACTGCCTCTACTATTACAAGTCGGAAACGGTAAGGGGGGACTACGTCATTTTGGACGGGTATGTTGAAGGAGGGCTGTGCAATGGGTTATGTTGCTAGATAGATGTGCTTGTGGCTTATGTTTATGGATTTCTTTGTTGTGATTTCGATCGTGTGCAATAGAGGAGGGGTTTTATGATCGTGTAAGTATTGATAGATGGAGAGCTTAGAATAATGAAAATTAAGGGCACATTTGCACATACTATGAAAAACTAAACAAAACTCAAAAAAAGAAGAGAGAAAAAAAAAAAAAATCCTTTGCATTACGAACTTCCCGGTTGATTTCATCACACTACATTGCAAAGAATGCAGTTTATCGTCTCTCATTTTCCTTGGCAAAGCCCAACAACTGTAACATTTTCTGGAAAGTTCATCTCAGCTACCACCAGACTATCGAATGGCTCTCCAAACCTAATAGTGAAAATGGTGACTTTCAAAAAAAGAAAGAAAAAAAGAAAGGAAAAAAAGGGGAGGGGGGGGAAACTAATGCCTTTTTGCATAGAAACTTTTTAGATTATATGGTTTCCCAATTTGATGATAATGATAATGATCGCAGTAATGGTGATAATGCTGATAATGACAGCAGTAATGGTAATAATGATGATAATGATGATAATATTAATCGTAATAGTAATAATAATAATGATAATGATAATAATAATAATAATAATAGTAATAATAACGATAATAATGATAATGTTAATGATAAAATTATGATGATAATGATTATGATAATAATGATAATGATAATAGTGTTAATAAAGGTAATAAAAATATTGATAATGATAATAATGAAAATAATGTTAATGATGATAACGATAATAATAATCATAACCATCAACATCATAATGATAATGTTAATAATGATAATGATAATGATAAGAGTAATAATAAAAATGATAAGAGTAATGATAATAATGATAATGATAATAACATTAATGATAATGACAATAACAGATAATGATAAAAATAATGATGATCATAATAATGATAATACTAATACTAATACTAATCGTAATGAGGATAATAAGAAAGATGATAAAGTTAATACAAATTCGTAGCCACAGACTCTGACCTGACTCCCCCCCCCCCACCAGGAGCAACACCCTCTGGGCGCCGTGCACTTGCTAGACTACAGCGTCCACGCCCTCGCCGATGTGGGCAAGCCTTTCTCCTTCACCGTGGCTAAGTTTGGGGGCGTGACTCTGCATCTGGCCGCCCACACAGACGACGCCCGCAACAGGTGGGGTCAGGTCATCACGCAGGCTGCAGCACAGGCGAGCCAGGTAAGGTTATTGAGGGTAAATGTGTGTGTGAGAGAGAGTGAGAGAGAGAGAGAGAGAGAGAGAGAGAGAGAGAGAGAGAGAGAGAGAGAGAGAGAGAGAGAGAGAGAGAGAGAGAGAGAGAATGAATCAAAAGAGAGCTAATCTTCCCCGCCGCTCTTCCCCGCAGAGAGACGAGCTCCTGGAGGTGTCGGCGCGGCGCGTGCAACAGGCGCCCTCGGCCATCGCGTCGCCCGACTGCTTCGGCTTCCTGCACAAGCTGGGGGCGCGCTGGCACCAGTGGAAGCGCCGCTACTGCGTGCTCAAGGACGCCTGCCTCTACCTCTACCACGACACGGAGGCCAACCAGGCTATCGGTGGGTGGAGATTGAAGGAGAAGGGGCGGGGGGAGGGAGACTGAAATAGAAATTGAAGGGGAAGGTGAGGTTAGGTGAGAATGAAATAGAAATTGAAGGGGGAGGTGAGGTTAGGTGAGAGTGAAATAGAAATTGAAGGGGAAGGTGAGGTTAGTTGAGACTGAATTAGAAATTGAAGGGGGAGGTGAGGTTAGGTGAGACTGAAATAGAAATTGAAGGGGAAGGTGAGGTTAGTTGAGACTGAATTAGAAATTGTAGGGGAAGGGGTAGAGTGAAATAGAAATAGAAATTAAAGGGCTAGTGGTAGGGTGAAATATAAATAGAACTAGAAATTGAAAAGGAACGGGTAACTTGAAATAAAAATATAACTGAAAAAGGGGTTAGTTGAGACTGAATTAGAAATTGAAGGGGGAGGTGAGGTTAGGTGAGACTGAAATAGAAATTGAAGGGGAAGGTGAGGTTAGTTGAGACTGAATTAGAAATTGAAGGGGGAGGTGAGGTTAGGTGAGACTGAAATAGAAATTGAAGGGGAAGGTGAGGTTAGGTGAGACTGAAATAGAAATTGAAGGGGGAGGTGAGGTTAGGTGAGACTGAAATAGAAATTGAAGGGGGAGGTGAGGTTAGGTGAAACTGAAATAGAAATTGAAGGGGGAGGTGAGGTTAGGTGAGACTGATATAGAAATTGAAGGGGAAGGGGTAGAGTGAAATATAAATAAAAATTAAAGGGCTAGTGGTAGGGTGAAATATAAATAGAACTAGAAATTGAAAAAGAACGGGTAACTTGAAATAAAAATATAACTGAAAAAAAAAAAAATGAAAATCGGAAAACAAAATCAAAAACCTTATACAACCCTACACCCAAACCGAACATTCACAAACAAACCGAACTTCCCGCCAAGCAGTTCCAATCCGCCAAGACCTCTCTAATCAAGACGGTACAAGGGGTTACGCCCCCCACCTTTTAGTTTTTTCCCCTTATTCTTCATTTTAGGTAGCTAGCTGCCATCTTAGTTCTTCTCCTGCTCATCTTCTTTCGAGAATCCAGATTCTCCACTTTATCTCTGTATTTGTAATTTGGTACTAACAGCCCCCCCCCTCTCCCCCCAGGCGTGGTGTACCTGCACGGATACCGGGTCCAGAGTACGAGCATAGGGGGCAAGAGACACGCCTTCGAACTCCTCCCGCCGGAACCCAAGTTCAGACATTTCTATTTCTACACGGAGTCTGACAGTGATAAGAAGAGGTCAGTTTTGGGGTGTTTGTGATTTCTTTTTTTTTCTTTTTTTTATTTGGTTATTTGTTTAGTTTTGATGTGGGTTTGTTTACTTGTTTTGATGTGTTTTTTTTGGGGGTTGATATTCATTTTTTTTTGAATTGTGATTCGCATTTAGTTGTTTATTTTTAGATTTATTTATTTATTTTCATATTCGTTTATCTATTTATTTTAGAAATTCATTTATTTTGATATCTATTAGTTGTTTATTTTAATTATTAAATTATATATTATATTTATTTTATATTAATTATTCTGTTTGCTGTCATATTCATATATTTGATTATTTTCATATTTATCAGTCTATTAACTTTTGTTTTCTTTATTTATTTATTGTTATATCCATTTATACATACATATATACATACATACATACATATATATATATATATATATATATATATATATATATATATATATGTGTGTGTGTGTGTGTGTGTGTGTGTGTGTGTGTGTGTGTGTGTGTGTGTGTGTGTGTGTGTGTGTGTGTGGGTGGGTGTGTATTTTCATTCATTTTTGTCTTTATGATTTTTTGGGTTATTTTCTTCTTTTAATTATCAGTTCTTGCCAAGAGGAGCGAGCGAGCGAGCGAGCGAGAGAGAGAGAGAGAGAGAGAGAGAGAGAGAGAGAGAGAGAGAGAGAGAGAGAGAGAGAGAGAGAGAGAGAGAGAGAGAGAATGAATAACACTGAAAGCCCAACACTAAAGCTCTTCCTTTCTCTTCCAGATGGTTGGCTGCCTTAGAATACTCAATAGACAGATGGATCAAGGTGGGCTGACGCCTTTATTCCAGCTGAAGGAGGGAGGTCCCACAGTCGACGGGGAGGCGGTGACGAGGACTGCCTTAGGATAAGAGCTCTCACCGGAAGAAACGAAACAGGGAAAGGAAAGACACAGATAAAGAGAGAGAAAAAAGGGAGATAGCAGGGAGAGCAACAAGAAGAGAGAAGACTAAAATTTGGCTGTGTGAGGGACAGAGGTTGTGGCCACGGGTGTCCAGCCACTCTTTAGAGATTATTGTAGGTCTGGTACCCCGCTGTGGCCAGGATTATTAAGTGAAGGAACTTAATGTAAATGGTTGACGCTACGTAGTCACTGTTGCAAAACGAGAGGATTTCGAGTCTAAGGTAATGGTGCGGTTTGACACGTTGGCTGTGGTCCAGTTGATGTGGTTTTGAGTCTTATGTAAGACATAAAAAAGTCAAAATGTGAGGCCGGGCTGATCCAAAATCTAAGGGTTGGGTTGTAATTAGATATTTTTAAGGATTGTGGGCCACTTCATAATTCCTTGGCCATTCTCGAGGGCCAACCATGGTTGCGTTTCCTCTTCCGGCCACCAATCATTATCATTGCAACCCAGACGTGTGAAGCAGTACATAATATTTATGGCAGGTTCTAAGACTGGAGATCTATTTTGTAATGAGAGAGAGAGAGAGAGAGAGAGAGAGAGAGAGAGAGAGAGAGAGAGAGAGAGAGAGAGAGAGAGAGAGAGAGAGAGAGAGAGAGAGAGAAATTTCTTTTCCACATTTTTGCCTAAATAAAGAGAGGGAACATGCAACCATCCTCCTCTTGCCATTTTGTTAAGAACCTTTTGCGTGATCACAGGTGTACAGGATATGGCAGGCGAGCAGTGCACATACCAGACCCCGTTTTATGTTTTATCTAAGACACAAACAGACAGGGCAGAAGCTTGAAGAAGTAAGAAAATGGAGGATCTCTTATGATTTTTTTTCTTTTCTTTGTTTTTTTTTTCTATTTCCCCTTAAGACAGATGATGTTTGGATATATATATAGACAAAAAAAACTTGTTGTTTAAGTTTAGTCATGTATTTTAGTTATAGATGGGCAACCATAGGTTAGTATCGATGGTTATTTGTGACAAAAATGTAACAAGGAAATCAACTTAGATTTAAAAAGAGAAAAAAATGGTTATATTAGCGATATTCTAGGCGGAGCAAGATGTAGTCTTCTATGTGTGTTTGCAGGCAACACAAACATTTGCGTAATATTATTTTCTCTCAAGGTAGATTTGTCTTTGGAGATTATGTGAATCTCGTTTCTCTTCCTTGTTGAACGCCCGATTTAAGGAAAACCAGAAAAAGGGGGAGGAAGGCAGTCAAATTCAAACTTGAGGGGACGGAGCATCACTTGACGATTTCTTCCATCTGTACACACACACACACACACACACACACACACACACACACACACACACACACACACACACACACACACACACACACACACACACACACACACACACACACACACACACACATGAACAGCTCACATCTACTGACAATATATATATATATATGTATATATGTAAATATAAATATATATATACACACATATGTATATATATATATATATATATATATATATATATATATATATATATATATATATATATATATATATATATATATATACACACACAAACATATATGTGAAAATGAAGCCTAAACAGTGTCAGGTGAAATTTCCAATCCTCCCAGGATTTATTTCTCTCATGAAGCCTGTAATACGGCCATTCAATTCCACTGACATGTACAGTTGATGAGTCTTTGCACTTCCTTCCATACACACAACACTGAAGCCTCAGAGCCTGTGCAACCAGATGCTTCCTGGGGCCTCTCCACAGATCACTTGCTTCCCTCCTCTCCTTGGTTGAAGCTGAAACACTTCTGCATGGTTTGTCCAAGTTAACTTCATTGATAATTTTATTTTTGCACAGACCTTTTTTGTCTCGTCAGGAGGTCACTGATGCATGACAGCTATGCACTATCCCATGACAAGGGTTCATTTCGATGAGATTAAATGCTCTTATCTATTAAGGATTATTTTATACTTGTTACATATGTAAACTTGAGCCTTGTTAATCTGCATGTGATGCATGCAGCATCCCCCTCCCCTGAAGGTAATAAGATATATTAAGAAGAGAAAGAAAAGCATATATAGTAATATGTAACTTATTTTGCGTGTTAGGTTTGATTTGCGTTGACAGCAAGCTATTTTTATATAATTTTTTTGTCAATTAGGTCACAAGCTAAGCTGTTATCTTGGTTCTTTTCCAAACTGTTTGTGAAATCTCTTGTCCAGAAATTAAAGATTAATGTTACAGGAAGATATTTTTAAAATTGTTAAGCATTATGTGTCAGTGGAATCTTAAATGTTTATTCATATTTCACAAGGTTTATAGTTTAGCAAAACAATACAGTTCCAATACTGTCACTTATAAGAGAAAATAAAAATACTAGTCAATACAATACACTTGGACAGTTTTCTCTTCAAAACATATGTTTTTGTAAGTTGTGACATTTATGTTTATTTATTTACTTTTGGAATATAAAATGAAGAGATTAACTGTAGTTCATAAGGTTATCCCCAATAAAGTATCTAGTCAGTTTATTATTGTTTAAGTTCTCTCACTTCTGCGTGAGAAGCTGAATGTTCACTGTACAAGCGGAAAGAAATTATTCCTTGATCATTACAATATTTTCATACTTTCTCATCCTCTTCATTTGGATTTACATTTTCCCTTTGTAGTTAAACTCTTCATCCATCTCAATTACAAGCTCATCTGGAGAGAGAGAGAGAAAGGGAAGGGAGGGGGAGAGGGAGAGAAACTTTCACAGGACTGTCAACTGGTGATGACTGGAGCCTTGCATGGCCCTATTGACCCACCAGTCTAATTGACTCCTGAAGGGGACAGTTCCTACACAGAGGAAATATTCCAGTGTAGAGAAAGCCAACTGTACTGTAGGACCCCCCCTCCCTCATTTGCAAATGCACTGTTTAGTTCAGAACAAATGGTGAGCAGCTTCATTGCATAACTTTATTTTGTTGTTGTTCCATGAGAATATATTGAGTTTTTGTACATGATTTTCCTCTTAGAGTGGAGAAGAGGTGATCTCCATCGGACTAGCTTAGTCACAGTATGTGGACACGCGGAT
>BOPN01001517.1:200000-207500 GCA_017312705.2 Penaeus japonicus
GAGTTTCTCCTTTTTAATTATCATCATCAAAATCTACAAATGCTCTTGATTTTTACTCCCAAATGAACATTTATTTTATATGATCACTACTGATGAAGCATGGGCTGAATTTAACACATGACATGAAACACAAAATGTAACAGATTATTATGTAAGAAAAAACTTGTCCACAATGACCTATTCACATGAATAAAAAAAATATAAAAGACAAAAATAAGTTGTGTTCTCTCTCTCTTTGAACATTGAGGTATTTTAGAGTATATCAATCTCTTAACCTGTTGCTGACAGGGCATAGATTTGTTTACCCAGGCTCCAGGATGGGTTTTATTTCTGAGCGAGGTAGCTTCAGCAACATACCTTGATTTTTCCCACTCCCTTTTAGTCACTCATTGTATAGCTAGAGCCATCTTGTGTTTTGTTTTTTTGTGTGTTTTACTGCTTTTAGAGACTTATATCTGTCATATCACAGGCTCTATCAAATCTGCAGTTGATTAAAATTGTAGCTCAAGGTCCATATCGATTCATTTTTTTCTTTATACTCAATGTGAAGTATTGCTGTGTCAGGGGAGGGCAAAGAGCAACTTAATTTTTTCGTATTTGTGTGCCCTTACGAACAAAAATGAAACTTATAACCAACCATAATGAAGATAACATGAAGAGGTAGAGAAGAGTAAGGAAACTTGTTTTTTTGACTGTGAGTGCCACAATAAAAGGCATCCCTACTGGTACAGGGGCACATTGTAGGCATTAGGCATGGTGTGAGTGCCCTTCCTCCTCTCGTTCTGCCTACACATCTTTTATCTGCGGTATAGAGCCATCGCTCTATAGACGCTAAAGACCGTAGATGGGTGCCATTCAAGACTCTCTCTCCTGCTGGTGCTAGAAGAAAGTGGTGCCATCTAAGTTTTGGATGGGAGTTGAAACCCACTTTGCTTAATATTACGGCAGTTATAGTAATTATGACTGCAATTGTCATCATCACTCACTCATTACTCATAGCACAATAAAATAACATAGTAATCCAAAATCCCCTAACGTCATGATGCCCATCATCAAGCAAGAACTCCTGCGTCATGTATGATGAAAAAACACGTCACCCATCGTTAACGGGTTTACAACAGATGACATTACATTCACGTCTTGACTTGGCTGGTCTTCCCATTTGTGACATTAATGCCACGTCATGTCTCTGTCTGGCCATTTCACCTGGTGATCGGGCTCATAGCATGCATTTTGAAATACCCCGGTCCAGGCAGAGCCTAAACTGCCCAATTGTCAACGGGTTACTTATAATTATATTGATGGTTATTACTATTGAGGATAATGATATATAGCAGTGATGATTATAATAGTAGCACTATTAATAATAATGACAAAAATAAAAAACAACAACAATAATAATAATGATAAAGAAAATAACTACTAATAGATTTTAAGAATCTTTTTCTGTATTTCTTGTGTAAACTTCACATGCACATCTTTGTACTTCCAAAATCTAAAAGTCTGTGAGAAGGAAATTCTCCCTACAACAAAAGACACTCATTTGAAAAATATCCTCAATGGCTGAGGAAACAGCTAGGTGTCCTCCAGTTTTTCCTCTTACTCCTCTTCCTTCTGCCCCTTCCTCCTTCTACTCCCTCTTTTCTTCCACTTCTCCTCGTCCTTCAGCACGTGTCACGGCATTCTGACCTCTACTGCTCTCATGTGTTTTGGAACTTGTCAAGCAGGTCAAGTATTCTGTCCTGCTCTTCGGCCTGCGCGTCTGAGTTGGTTCCATCACCTAAGTTACTGGCATATTCTGCGGAGAGAGAGTGAGGGTTTTCAAAAGTGCTGCTTTGTTATAAAAGGCCTACTTAAATTTTTCCTAATGCATAGTTAATGACTGATCCCTGGTGAAAAAGGAAATGAAAACCAAACAATAATGGCATGCTGGTCAAAGTGAGTGAATATGAGAGAGAGAGAGAGAGAGAGAGAGAGAGAGTGAGAGAGAGAGATTAAAGATTATTGTGTATATCACTGTTAGAACAAATCTAAATAGATTAAGAGTATGTGAAGAAGGAGGAAGCAGGAGGAGGAGGAGTTAGAAGTAAGATGATGGAGATGATGATGAGCAGGAGGAAGACAAAGCTCAGGTGGATGAAGATGGGAAAGAACACAAATGGCAAGAATAAAGTGAAGGAGAAGCAATACTACCTCTCATGATATTCTTGATTGTCTTGACGGAAGCATTGCGGAGGTTGAGAATCTTTAGCACCCGTCTCTTGATTGATGGGGGACCTGTCGCGCAAACGTCCAACATTATGTAATCCACTAGCTGCAGCGTGAAAAGGCCTCCATCAAGCCTGCGCAGGTAGAGCTCGTCCTCATCCAGATTCTCAGCCTAGGCCAGTGGAAAAGAAGAGGCATGATGAACAGGAATAAAAAGAAGCATAAATATTATCAGTATTGGGGAGATCATGGTGAAATTAATAAAATTAATATTGGTGAGATCATAATGAAATTAATGCATTTGATTCTATAACTTGAGGTTAACAACCAGCAATAAGGTGAAATATATGGCCTGAGATAGCAACATAATGAAAAGGCCTTTGGCATATTTGTGTTTTCCTGTTTTTCCCTCTGTCATTTTGTTTACATCATGGTGAAAGAACAGATGTCCTCCCCCTGTTGAAAAAGGGTGCGAGGATAAAGCCATGGAGAGTGGCCTGGTTACCTTGGCTTGTTCCTCCAAATTGGTGGCCAGGACCTTCTCTAAGTACTTGAAGTGCAACTCCAGTAGTCTGTCCACCTTTTCATGGTCGTTCTCTGTAAATTTGTTGATGAGACGTGTTCGCTGGTTGGGACGGCAGTTGCGGAGCAGAGATGTGATGATAGAGATGACGTGCTCCTCGTGCTGTTCATGGGAGAGAGTCCGCGTAAATCTTTTGGAAAGATTTACAAGGAGCTTTTAGGCTGTTCATGACTATGTCCCTTGTCTGGTCTGATGCGTTGACTGAAGCATGCAGAGATCTTAACCTCATGACACGTGGTACATTCACTGTCCATTGTGGTTTTGTTTTATTACTATTTTTTGACACTTGGATGGTTCCACAAGCAGTCAGTCACCAAGGAATCAAATATCAGGCCTACCTGAATGCAAGAGCCAATGGATTTAAATCTCAGATAGATTAACTTTGATAGCCAACATTCATGTATACATAATTAGAGGAAGCTTTCTCAACATGAAAAATAATAATACACAAAATATATATATGGAATTTTCTCTGATCCCACTCCCTATTATTCATATAACTGTAACCTGATAAATGTAAATATAACTTTCTAGAATCAAATATATTAATCTATGTAAATAAATAAATAAATGCACACACACACACACACACACACACACACACACACACACACACACACACACACACACACACACACACACACACACACACACACACACACACACACACACACACACACACACACACACACACACACACACACACACACACACACACACACACACACCTGGTCCTTAGTGAGGCCCTTCTTGCCATGCTTGCCGGGAGTCTTCATGAACAATGGGAAGATTGTCCTTAGGCCTAGGATCTCCACAAATTTGTTGCAATTATCTGCACCATCCTGGCCAGTGAGCGCATGGTCAAGCACTCTCAAGGCTCCATTGCGGGAGAGTTTCTTTTCTCTGATGATAGAAAATGTAGTAATAATAATATTAATAATAGTTATTATCATGATCATAATAATAAAATAACAATAATGAGGATAAATGTGCAAAAATTAATGGAAACATTATAAATCCTGATCAAATTGTAATATATATATATATATATATATATATATATATATATATATATATATATATATATATATATATATATATATATATATATATATATACATATATATATAAACTCTGATGTCGTGTACGTGTTTATTTTGTTTTTTTAAACCTTTTTTTTTTTTAAGTGTCCTATTTTTCTGCTTCAGTTTGTTTGGATTGTCTCGTCGTCTATTTTATTAACGAATGGCGTTCGCTTGTTGTTTAACATGTGGTATAATTATATAATTATATATATATATATATATATATATATATATATATATATATATATATATATATATATATATATATATATATATATATATATATATATATATATATATATATATATATATATATATATATGGATATATATATATATATATATATATATGGATATATATATATACACTAAATTATATATCAAACAGCAATAACCATCTTCTGGTGTGAATGCAAGAGATGTAAATAATTATATCCAATAATACATTTTTGAATCTGATACCAGATACCATGTACAATGGAATTACAGACTTATTACTGCCCATGTATAACTGCAATAAATCCACATCAATAACCACATCTTCAAGCTACCCTTCAAAGCATCTAAGATATGGGAATGCTGCTATCGCATTTCAACATGAAGAAACTTTCTGCTTCCCTTTGGGCAGAGAACTTGAGCATTTGTGATGGCAAAACACCTCATACATACCTTAACATGAGGTTCATGAGCTGTAGACCCTCACCCCTCAGGAAGAGGTCTCTGTTAGGTGTGAACATGAGGCAGGAGCAGAGGGTGTCAAACAAATTCTCCATCATCTCCTGCTCCTCATTGGTGGATGGGTCGTGCCGCTTGTAGACCTGTGGAGAGGGAGAGAGGCATATTGTGAGTGCTGCAGTACAAGCATCTTTTGGGGTAGAATTGTGAAATCTAAGAGCTTTTAATAAAAATAATTTGGTACTGCATTCATTCAAACATGTAGTGTATGTTCATGAACTGAGATGCTATGCATCAAAACTTTCAACTAGAATAAAAACATGAGATAGTCTCATGAAAAATAAAAGCTCCAATATATCACTATCACTAGAGAAGCTGCCTCCTCTCTGCTGAGGCCAAACTTCCTTCAGCACTTACAGCAAGCTGTTGTAGGAGCACATCAATCCCATCCATTTCACCTAGCAGACGTCGGTTCTCCTCATGGTTCTGCATGCAAATGGCCAGGATCTCCGAGCTGTAAAGCTTGTTGGCATCAAATGGCAGCTTGGCCCTCAGCCGCTTCAGTAGCCAGGCCAGCAAACCCCCAGGACCCGCATCTCGGCACACTTGCACTCGTACCTCAGCTAGGTTCTCGATTATCCCTGTTTGAGGGGAGGAGTTTATACTTTACATATATCTAGTAAGCATGCATATTGATCACAGCCTGCTTATTGGAGGATGCCAAACAGATGCAACAGAAAATAAAATATAAAGAAGACCTCAGGGAAAGGTAATTGTAAACATGAAAAAATTAGTAAACAGGGCAAGAAGAAAAGCTATACATAAAGAAAACTAACAATAATAATAGGCACAATGAGCTTGCCCAACCACTACCTACCCAGGCTATTATGCACACCATCCGCCTCTGACTTGTTGGCCTCGTCAAGGCGTTGCAAGTTGTGGACGAGTGTGGTGATTACCTGGCCATCCAGCAGCGCGTCAATCAGGGCCTCAGCACCCTCCTCTTCCTGTATGTCCTCTAGCTCTGTCATCTCCTGCCAAAAGCAAGATCACATTTACTCTTCGGGTGCTGGTAAGTGAGTGTGGAATGGTGTGTTGTGTATATGCAGAGGGGGTGAGTAAATGAGTGAATGGGAATATATTTGTTTGTTTTGGTATGTGAGTGTCACTTTCTTATCCTTTCTGTTTCATAGATTATATATAATAATAATAATAATAATAATAATAATAATAATAATAATAATAATAATAATAATAATAATAATAATTAAAAAAAAAAAAAAAAAAAAAAAAAAAAAAAAAAAAAAAAAAAAAAAAAAAAAAAAAAAAAAAAAAAAAATCCCCTAGAACAACCCATTCATGTGCAAACCCACACATACCTGCAAGAGGTCGACTGTGGCGATGGCAATGTCTGTGTTGTCATGGCTGAGAAGTGCCAGAAGGCTCTTGACGGTGCCAAGCTCCACCAGCACGGGATACAGCTCGGGCACAGTGGCCACAACATGCAGCTCCTCTATGGCCTCATTGAGCTCCATCTCTGACTCCATGAATCTGGTGACGAAGGGGCCAAGGCATTACTTTATGCAACAGCAATTTTTAATTCATGCAATTGGGGTATGTTTAATTTGCTGAATCAAGGCAGTCAGATTCACTTAAGAAATTCAGTTTGTTAAAATTTGTTATAACATGGGAATAATCACTTTAAAGTTGTAAAAGTAACATCTGTTAAATCAGGAAAATTAAATTATGTTAACAATTCAAGTTAATATCATTTGAAGAGGGAAAATCATATTCATTAATTTGGAGGCAAATGAACTGGTAAATCTAAGAAACCGGGGAGCAGCATGTGACATATTATCGCATATTTTGCTTTCTTTTCATTCACTCACTCTTATACTTGATAAAGTTTTGTGTTAGTTATTTAATTTGTGGTTTATTTTATTGCTACCTGACAAGCTTTATTAATGCTGTAAAAAACTGAAATATATATCAGTTATGTTCTTCATACTGAGTTTTATAAAAGTATTGAAGTATTACTGGAGGACAAAAACAATAATACTAGTAATAATAATAATAATAATAACATTAATGTGGATAATAATCATAAAACTAACAATGACACTAATACTCAGTAGCACCAATAGTCCTGTAATCTCGACACACTAAATTGGCTCAGAAGTCATGTCTTTCTTCCAGAGCAAGGAGAAAACGTAACAAACCAATCAGCTGTATCACTATGGGAGTCGGGTATGCCTTTCGGGCTAATTTAGCATACAACATAAAAAGAAAGAAAGAAAGAATGAAAGAAAAACAAAAGAAAAGAAAAGGGAGAAAGAAAGATGCAACACATATGCCCCTTACTTGCGAGGATCGTCGGGGAACTTGATCCGAAGTTCTTGATTCTTCAGGACACGTTTCTCGAAGCCTAAGATCATTTTCTTGAGCAAGGACTCATTTAGGGGACCATCTGTCTGTGAAGCAAGGGTTGCAATTGTTTAATAATGATACTGATGATGACGATTTTAACAATAATGATATCAACAACAACAACAACAACAACAACAATAATAATAATAATAATATTAACCCACTTACGACGGGGGCATTCCAGCCTTGAATGTCCCAATGCCGGGGCGTTCGAATTATTAGGCCTAAATCAATTAAATGGCTGGCACAATACTGTGCCGCCCGGCCACTGGGCTTTTGAATGCGCGGTACAGTACTGTACCACCCGTCCAGAGAGGGTTAATGATTTTTTTTTACCAACAAAGGCTATAACAGTAACAATTGCAATAATAATAATGATAACAATACTTTTACTGTAAATAATAATAATGATAATAATAACAATACGAAAGCTATGACAATAGTAATAATAACAATAATAATGATAATAATAAATATAATAACAAAATCAACAACTATGATAATAATATAATTATAATATCAA
>BOPN01001517.1:225000-227500 GCA_017312705.2 Penaeus japonicus
AAAAGTAAAGCCAAAGAAGAAACAAGAAAATCCAAGAGGTGAGCAAAGTAAAGTAAACCAGGAAGAAGAAAAAAAAGCTGTTTTCTGAAATAGTAAGGCAAAAATTGGATAAACAGGTCAAGAATATTCTAGACAATGATATTTCAGACACTGAACAACCAAAAAAAAAAAAAAAAAAAAAAAAAAAAAAGGTTGTAGGCGACAAAAAGAAGCAACCAAACCAAAACAACCTACAAAAGAAAAGTCAGAGAAGAAAAATGAAGATACATTCAGAGCAAATAAGCTCTTTATATACAATCTAGAAGAAAAAGAAGAAAATTATCCTGAAATCAGGAAAACAAGTGATATGAAAATGATTAATGATATCATAAACAAATTGAACCTCAATGATATTATCAAAGTTGAGAGTGCCTTTAGAGAGGGCAAATATTTAAAGGAAACTTTGAGACCAAGGCCAATTAAGGTCAAATTAGAAAATAAAAAACAGAAATGGAAACTGATTGGAAAGAATATGAAACTAAAGGAAATTGATGAATATAAAGAAGCATGGATATCACCGGACTTGAGCTATAAAAAAAGGCAAAGTAAGAAAACACTGATAAATAAACTAAGAGAAAACAGAAAAAGACGGAGCAGGAAAACACTGGTATATCACCAGCAATAGACAAGGCCACTCAGTCCTGCGAAGCATACCTATTCGAACAAAGGCAGGTGATGAAACGCCCACCACTACACCGGGGGAAGGTCCAGCTCCCCCAAAATAAGGGGAAACGACATCAACTATCTAACAATAGGTAATGTAGACACGCAAAGAAATAATTTATTTGAGACTCTCATATTGCTAAATTACAGAGATTATATTAAAAAAGTAACCAGACAAAACCTACATATCTAGAGGACATGGCAAAGATCAACAATTATTCAATGATAGCTCTTACAGAAGCTCATCTGTATGAAGACATAAAAAATGAAGAAATTAAAATTAATAACTATGAGCTAATAAGGAAAGATAGAAGTAAGAGAAGCAGAGGAGGAGTAGCTCTTTACATCAGGAAAGAATTAGCAACTAGAAAGGATACTGTAATAGAATACTCTAATAATACAGTAGAAATACTAGGGGTATTGACAAAAGATACAAAAGAGCTATATATTATTTTATAGAGACCTCCTGGAACAACAGAAACATCTTTCAATGAATCACCAGGCATTATTAGTAATTACATTGTCAATACAAGGGAAATTGAAGCTATTATTATTTCCCATTTATCGATTGGGAAACAAAGAAAATAAATATAGGAGCAAATGCCACTAAAGATGAAAAACAACAAGCGCGAATGCTTTTAGATTTTGAAGAAAATGTTTACCTTAACCAAATCATCAATATTCCAACAAGGGAAGAAAATATACTGGACCTTGTTTCCATTAGTATAGGGGAAGATGTGCACAACATATCATCAACTTATACAGCCCAATCGGACCACAAAATAATTGAAATCACAATGAATAAGTTAAATAATCAGAAAAGTAGTAAAAAACAGATAGCCGAAGCAGAAAAGAGTCTCAGATCTTTAAACTTTAGCCATAATTAAATGCAACACTAAAAAAGTCACTGAAATATACTGACGTCCTCTTAACACCAAATGATATACTAGAGATGCTTTATAATGCATTTAAAGATGTTTGTAGAATGTTTGTGCCCCCCCAAAACAACAGAAATAAGAATATTATACCAAGAGATCGAAAGATCATGTTAAGAAACAAAAAAATAAGGTTAACAAATTGAAAAAAACAACAGATCAGATCAAGAAAAAAAGGATCAAAGCAGAGATAAGGCTATTGGAAGATAAATTAAAACTGTCTATAAGTAACCAAAAAGCAGCCGAAGAAAAAAGAGCTGTGGAAGCTATAAAACAGAATGCAAAATATTTTTTCTCTTATGCAAACAACAGGTTAAAGAGGAGAACAGAAATTGGGCCTCTTGAGAATAATGGTGCATTGGTAACTGATTCAAAGGAAATGGCTGAATTACTCAAATTGCAATATGAAGAAGTCTATAGTGTCCCAAGAATAGAAAAAATAATATCAGACCCACAACATTTTAATATTATTAGTAACGAAGATGAATGTCTCACTGACTTCATATTCAATGAAAAAAATATTCTTGAAGCAGTAAGTGAAATATCAACAAACTCAGCAGCTGGGCCAGATGAAATCCCAGCAATCTTTAAAAAAAACTGCAAAGAAACCATAGCAAAGCCACTGGTAACTTTGTGGAGGAAATCTTTGGACATGGGGATTATCTCCAAGTTTACTGAAAGAGGGTACTATAATTCCAATATTTAAAGGTGGAAACAAAGGTCAGGCCAAAAATTATAGACCAGTAGCACTAACATCTCATATAATAAAAAATATTTGAAAGGGTAGTGAGGGGAAAAAAATGTTCAATTTTTAGAAAAAGAAAACAAGATAAACCCTGGGCAACATGGATTCAGAAGTGGTA
>BOPN01001517.1:235000-237500 GCA_017312705.2 Penaeus japonicus
TTCTCACTCTCTATCTTTCTTTCTCTCTCTCTCTTTCTCACTCTCTATCTTACTCTCTCTCTCTCTCTTTTATAAACTTAAAATGATAAATAAAAACTATTTCTTATTAATCCTTCTTGACAAGCTAAGAAATCATGAAATTGATTCCCGTTCGTTATTCAACTATTGACCAATTAACTGATGATCATCTAACTGCTGTTTTAGTTATCCTTTGATTATGATATGGCATTATTTATTCATTGAAGCAATAATCTTTTTAATGCAATGATCTGATTATTGATGGAACTATTATCTAAAATCGGCGGTTCAGTTACTAATACCCACTAGTAATTTAACTACAAAAACGTTAACAAAGCGTTCAAATCATCCTTATGGAGACAAAGAATCACCACAAGACGAAGTAGGGTAATTAAGAATAGAGAAAAAGAGAAGAGAAGACGAAAAGAAAATCTAAATTGAGGGGCTCGGAAAACGACAGGGAATGACTGATTGCAGCACAACAGCAAGCAACGGTTTTCATTAATGTGCCAGGAATTCTCAACGTCCCTCGATTCCATCACGCAGTCTCTGTAAATATTCTTTTTTTAATTTTTTTATTTTTTAATCTTTTTTTATTTTTTTATTTTTTATTATTTTTTTTACATTGTCTCTGTAAACAACTTTGAATGAATTGATAAGACTTTTTTTTTACATTGTCTCTATAAACAGTTGAATGAACAAGATAGTTTTTTTCTTTTTTTACAAATTAATTCATAAGAATTTATTTACGTTGTTTCCGTAAATAATGTGAATGAATTAACAGGAATTTCTTTATTTTGTCTCTGTAAAAATTCTGAATGAATTAATAGGAATTTCTTTACATTGTATCCGTAAAAAACTTGAATGCATTAATAAGTTTTTTTTTTTTTTTTACATTGTCTCTGTAAACAATTTAAAGGTATTTATAAGAATTTATTTACATTGTCTCTGTAAACAACTTGAACGAATTCATAAGAAATACACAACAGACCCTTATCGAAACAAAACTATTTTTCGATATAAAATGGACTCATAGAAATCACACAAAACACTCTGTATTTTATAGATAGCTGCCGGTTCATTGTTAAAATCATAGGCACAGTCACAGAATTTAAAAACTGATACATCAAAATAAACAATTCAGTAAAAAAGTTTGGCAGTAAACATGAACAGATCTATGGTATTTCAGACTTACTATTTATCATCTTCATAAAATATGAATAAATGCATAATCTATGAATGATTATTAAGACAGGAATACACACATTGATAAACGCATTCTGAGAAAGCATTACTGATGAGCAAACCTTGACTCTCCGCAAAATAAACTAAAACAAAAATCGAATACAACAAAGAGATATAATAGGCAGTGTTTATAAATTCGACCACAGTGCTTCCAATAATGAAAGTTGAATTAGTTTCAAGGTCCAGCGCAAAAGTAAACATGACAGATCTACTGTACATTCGCTCACACGTTTATGCAAAATAATCATTCTCATATAGTATTCCTTCTACAAACATCAGGGAACACAACAGAAAAAAAAAATTAAAAAACACACACGAAAAAACGAAAGAAAAATAGAAAAAAACGAGAAAAAAAGGAATACAAATGCAAATACATGGACCTTTGATTTGAATTCAACTGCCTCATTATATCAGAAATATTACATTGATCACTTCCATAACATAATCGCATTTTTATTTTTATCTTCTGTAACATAGTTGTTCTTCTAAATAATGAAAAGCATCAAGCATTTTGATATAAGGTCAAAGACTATTCTAGTTCTTAAGATAGATGTATACTTTTATCAAATTATTCTACATTTTAAAATTTGAATTTCTAGTCTTATTGTCCTATGTAAATGCGATCTGAATAAAGAGAATAGTTAATATAAATAGTGAAATAACGTAGTTTGAATCTGAACTCCCTTCCTCGCTCTCACTCCCCCTTTCCCTTCCCTCCATCTTTCCTTCTATATCTCTCTCTCTTTCTCTCTCTCTCACCTTTTCTCTCTCTCTTCCTTCTCTCTCCCTTTCTCTCTCTCTTCCTTCTCTCTCCCTTTCTCTCTCTCTCCCTTCTCTCTCTCTCTCTCTCTCTCTCTCTCCCTCTCTCTCTCTCTCTCTCTCTCTCTCTCTCTCTCTCTCTCTCCCTCCCTCTTTCATTCCATCTCTCCCCCCCGCTCTCTCTCTCTCTCGTTCATCCTCTCTCTCTCGTTCTTCCTCTCTCTCTCTTTCCCTTTTCACGGCTCGACTCTATTGCAGATGATCCATGAAAAACAATATCCTTACGTGAGCAAATTTCGTTTTTGATTCTCTTGCGACATTGAAGTGGAATACGAAATTGTGAACTATGAAAAGAAAAGGACGAAAGCAAAACTGAACTCTCTCTCTGTCTCTCACTCCTCACCTCTCCTTGCCTGTGTCCTCTCTCTTTTTCTCTCCTTTCCTTCGCTCTTCTCCCCCCCCTCCCTCCCTCCTTTCT
>BOPN01001517.1:240000-250000 GCA_017312705.2 Penaeus japonicus
TGTTGAATTACAGCGCTGTCGGAATCGCGGGATTTTCGATTCCTTCTGTTTCCCCATTCGTTGGGATTATTCCTCTTTCTTGGTTTTATTACACATCTGTTTGATTTTGCTCCTCCATTGCATTGCATTGTGGGATTTGTCGGTTCATTGAATTGTGTCTCTATATATTGATTCTTACTTCCGGTTCATTCATTTCTTTATTTCATTTTTTTCTTGTTCTTTAATCTGTTCATTCATTCATTCATTGCATTCTGTAGGTGGCCCAGTTTCTTGTCTTGTGTTACCATTCATTCATTCGTTAATTTATTCAAACTTTTTATTAATTCCTCTCTTTCTTTCATCCACTTTTCTTTATTCTGTTCAGTCATTCACTGTATTTTTTGTATTCTTGGTGGTTCCTTTCATTTATCGTTCCGTTGCTTCATATGTTGTGTGTGTGTTGCCTGTTGAGGCTGTGTAAATATCATTCATTTCATTTAAATTTCATTTTTATTTCTCTTGTCCTTATATTCATTCTTTCTCTATTTAGTTCTCTCTTCTTCTATTTCGGTGATTCTTTATGCCCAATAGTATTTGTCTGATGTCTAGTTATGATATAGTGGCTATCAAATGTTGTCCGATGTTTTGCCATCTGACATCTGCCATTAAATATCGGCTTTCGATAAACGATACATATTGTACTACCTGATATCTGACATTACGTGATGCCTCTTATATGTTCTATATTACATGTAATTGTAATATATGTTCTTTCCTACATCTAAGCAACCTAATGTTTTTTTTTTTTTTTTTTTTTTTTTTTTTTTTTTTTTTTTTTTTTTTTTTTTTTTTTTTTTTTGTTCTTCCCTCTCGACTTGCTGTTTCCGGAACGCAGATGGGATTCCCTTCCGCCTCTAATCCTTGGACTTCCGTAAACAGCAGACAAGTGTCTAGTTTCGCTTCATGCAACCTTCCTTGTCTGCCCAGTTATTGTCCTCGTGCATCCCTTTCAGTTTCCTGCATCGCGTAAGACTTTGGCTGAATCCCGGCTGTTCGGTGTTGCAGTGGTTCAACTTTAAAGTTAGTTTGATTTGAAAACTTTTTTCTTCAATGCCGGGATGCCTATATTCTTATATATGCTTTTGGTTGGCAGTTCACTCCTGAGATGGGACTGTTCCACGTTTTCTATGATCACGTTTTCTATGATCATGCGGATTTTTATTTTTTTTGCTTCGTCCTTATCTTTTTGAGTTATCTTGAAGGAACTCATGACGAGATAATATTTTAAGAATCCTTTTTTTTTATCAGAAATCCTTATTTTTCATTTTATCTATAAAATCCTACGAGATATTCAAACTGCCTTCCACATTTCATATCCGTTGCAAGCAATGAAACTGATAACATACAAAATATGAGTCAGAGGCAGTTTGCTATCCCGTATGCAGGGTAAAACGCCTTCTATTCACCTTCTTGTACTTTTTTTTTTTTTAGATATTTACATCCCATATTTCCCTGTCTATTTAAATAACGTCTAGTTCTTACTAGCTACACACACATATGTATTTCTATTATTTATATTATCTTATCTAAAATTGATAACCACACACACACACACACACAAACACAATCACAAACAAACAAACATAAAACCACAAACATAAACACACACACACACACACACACTCTCCCTTACTTTCTCTCTCTCTTCCAAATAATTTATACAATTTTCCCCCAGAAATATACCGTATAAGTAACGACCCCCCCCCCAGCCAGCCCCCCACGCCATCAAAAGAGAAAAAAAAAAAAAGTTACAAAGAAAATAACTACACAAACTTTTAAGGAGACGGACATTACCATATAATCATTCACATGTAATAGAAAAGGAGAAAAAAAAAGAGAGAAAAAAAAAACTTGACCGATTTCTTGACCGTTTTTCTCGACCTTTTTTTTTTTTTTTTTTTTTTTTTTTTTTTTTTTTTTTTTTCGAACGCCGTCGAGACATTCAATAGACCTCTCTTATCGGCCCCTGCCCGTCCCTCCCTTTTTCTTCCGCCTCGGCTCTCGCTCTTCCGTTTCCTCTTCCTGCTTCTTCTTCTTCTTCTTCCTCTTCTGTCTTGCTTCGCCTCTGTGATCACTTTATAACTTTTTTTCCCTTCTTCTTCTTCCTGTTCTTTAATCTTTTTCTTCCTGTTCTTTATTCGTTTTCTTCCTGTTCTTGGTTCTTTTTTCCTGTTCTTTCTTCTTTTTCTTCCTTTTCTTTATTCTTTTTATTCTTGTTCTTTCTTCTTTTTCTTCCTGTTCTTTATTATCTCTGGGGAGGATGGGGGAGGGGGAAGAGGAGGAATTTCGGAAGGGGAGGAGGGAAGAAGAAGGAGGGAGGGGATTCGGGGAAGGAGGAGGAGGGGGAATAGCAGAGGGAGGGGGGAAAGGGGAGGAGGAGGAAGAGGAGGAGATGGAAAGGATCTGAGGTAAGGGGAAGGGACAGGGAGAGGTAGGAAGAGGGAGAAATGGAGGGAGAAGATGGAAAGGGAGAAGGAGGAGAAGAAAGGGGGAGAGAGGAGTAATAGGCAAGGGAACGAAGAGAGAGAGAGAGAGAGAGAGAGAGAGAGAGAGAGAGAGAGAGAGAGAGAGAGAGAGAGAGAGAGAGAGAGAGAGAGAGAGAGAGAGAGAGAGAGAGAGAGAGAGAGAGAGAGAGAGAGAGAGAGAGAGAGAGAGAGAGAGAGAGAGAGAGAGAGATAGAGATATATATATATATAGATAGATAGATAGAAAGAATGAAAGAGAGAGAGAGAGAGAGAGAGAGAGAGAGAGAGAGAGAGAGAGAGAGAGAGAGAGAGAGAGAGAGAGAGAGAGAGAGAGAGAGAGATGAATAGATGGATAGAGGGAGCGAGAGAGTGAGAAAGATAGACAGATAGATAGAAGGAGAGAATGACAGATATAGATAGATAGATAAATAAATAGAGAGAGCGAAAGAGAGAGAGAGAGGAGAGAAAGAGAGAGAGAAATGGATAGATAGATAGAGAGAAAAAGGATGAGAGAGAGAGAGAGAGAGAGAGAGAGAGAGAGAGAGAGAGAGAGAGAGAGAGAGAGAGAGAGAGAGAGGGGGGGGGGGAGATGGATAGATAGAGAGAGAGCAAGAATGAGAGAGAGAGAGAGAGAGAGAGAGAGAGAGAGAGAGAGAGAGAGAGAGAGAGAGAGAGAGAGAGAGAGAGAGAGAGAGAGAGAGGGTACAAGGACAAGGTAAACTCTACACATCGAACCAAAAATGCTATATAAACACAATGTTTCTCACACGTCCGCCCCTCAAGGCTGGACACGAGCAGACTAGTAGCCAGGTTGGTAGTAAAACGTAGTGGAAACTATTCAAGAAACCGCGATGCCTTTTCTTCCATTCACCTTTTCTTTAGAGATGGGCCATTCCAGCCCTCAATAACCCTTGCCGGGAGGCTGCCTTCAGTAGATAAGAGAAGTAGATCAACCCACCCGCCATTTCTCTCACAAAATTACGGTCCCTGATTTTAGTTGTGCCTCGACCAATGCCAGTCTTAACGTCAGGGGATATATCGTAAGTCTCAACTTCCTCCCCCACTGACGCATCTGAGGGAACTGAAGGAGAATCAAGCCACAGGATCTTACTCAGCCAGTCCTCGCTTGCTGCGGAGATAAAATGGACATAACCTCCAGTCATGGCCTTCAAATTACGGAATGGCTAGACTTGCGGAAGAATCGCTCCACAGCTGAACTGCCTTTACTCACTGCGTCGAGATGGAGCTAAAAAAAAAAACGAGACACAGGACACCGGACACTATTTTTGTTTTTTGGACACGGTTTGGACACGGATGGAACGTTTGATCGAGGTTGGCACAAAGCCATGCCAGCAAATAAATATACATGCTAGTGCCACTGAAGACGAGTTACTGTCAGCCTGTCACACACCAATGGCCTTGGTTATGATCTCGGGACTGAGACACAATATAGGAGCACAGGGAAGAAGATGGCGAGTCAGATTTGCACACCGGAAAACCCGTTGCATGGTGATCAGTAGATTGCCAGGCCAATCTCCTCCTGAATACCGACCTAGCAACTTTAAAATTGGAAGGCAATATCCATAGTATGCAGAAAAGAAAGAAAGAAAAATACTGCGAAAAGGAAAAAAGAAAGCTTCCGGTGAACTTGGACATCCTTGTTATTAGACACACAATGCAGACAGCATGCAAACCCTAAATTCGCACTAGAACCCTCACCACTCACCTGGGGAGGCGCAGCAGCTAAGCACCTCACTCTGCTAGACATGGCGCAAAACCGGTTGAAAGGATCGAGCAAAAAAGGAGACAAAGTTGGTGTCCGGAGCCTGCAACATGGGGGGTGGGGGTGGGGGGTGGGGGGCGTAGCAACACTCGCGGCGCTGCGTGAAACTTCAACAACATCCTTTTAGCAAACCTCTGGTACAGCCATTGCAACAACAGGCACAGCGTATCACCATAACAGCTATACGATTGCCCTATTTGAAGCTCGCTCATATACTCAACTCCAGCAGAGACTTTCCGAAAGAATGAAACTTGGAAGCCTTTACTCTGCAAAGTCAATAAGAGTAATTGTCCATTGCATAAGGGACACCGTTTATGTAAAAAAAATAAATAAAAAATATGAGAAAGGGGAGAGCAAGACAAAAAAAAAAAAAAAAAAAAAAAAAAGGATAGTAAAATAAAACCATATACTGGTCTGCACTGATACCTACACCTGTGCGAGTTGTGAGCATTTTTAAGCCTCTCTCTCTCTCTCTCTCTGTTTATCTCCCTCCCTCCCTCTCTCTTTCTCCCTCTCTCTCTCTCTCAGAATCTCTCTCTCTCTCTCTCTCACTCTCTCTCTCTCTATTTCTCTCTACCTCCCTCCTCCACTCTCCCTCTCTTGCTCGCTCGCTCTCTCTCGCTTGCTTGCTCTCCCTCTTTCCACGTTTTAAATCTAATTTAATTTTGCATTTTCTTCCCATCCTCTGCTCCCGCGTGGGCTTACTCGCAGAAGAAAACATGAACCCTAAACAGCCCGACATTTACAAAAACGCACAGCAAGCGGACGGCCAGGAAAGACAAACGCCTTCACACAATCCCTGGACCTCAGAATTCTAAATAAAAGCGTTAATTAAATGCAAGACTCGGGGCTAATAATATCTTACGTGGCCACCTTGTCTGGCTTGGGGAAATAGAGAGGGGGTAGAGGGATGGGGAGGATGGGGGAGGGGGAAGAGGAGGAATAACGGAAGGGGAGGAGGGAAGAAGAAGGAGGGAGGGGATTCGGGGAAGGAGGAGGAGGGGGAATAGCAGAGGGAGGGGGGAAAGGGGAGGAGGAGGAGGAGGAGGAGATGGAAAGGATCTGAGGTAAGGGGAAGGGACAGGGAGAGGTAGGAAGAGGGAGAAATGGAGGGAGAAGATGGAAAGGGAGAAGGAGGAGAAGAAAGGGGGAGAGAGGAGTAATAGGCAAGGGAACGAAGAGAGAGAGAGAGAGAGAGAGAGAGAGAGAGAGAGAGAGAGAGAGAGAGAGAGAGAGAGAGAGAGAGAGAGAGAGAGAGAGAGAGAGAGAAAGAGAGAGAGAGAGAGAGAGGAAT
The DNA here is from genome assembly GCA_017312705.2 of Penaeus japonicus. NCBI lineage: Eukaryota > Metazoa > Arthropoda > Malacostraca > Decapoda > Penaeidae > Penaeus > Penaeus japonicus. The sequence continues at coordinate 245,582 of BOPN01001517.1, forward strand.
GAGAAGGAGAATGTTCTGCAACACTTTATGCCCTTTGCGTAGGAAAGCAAATTATGTCGGCCGATTATAGGAGAGGGAGCAAGCAGGTGATCAAAGCAGGAACGAAACTAAAGCAAGCAGGCGAGCAGATCGAAGCAGGTGGGCAAACATTTTTTTCTTTTTGAACATGAGGAACTATATTTATTTTCGTAGACATGGGGAGGTTTAAGAGGGATGGAGAGAGAGAGAGAGAGAGGGAGAAAAAGAGAGAGTGAGTAAGAGAGAGCATACATACAATTATATATATATATATATATATATATATATATATATATATACATATATATATATATATATATATATATATATATATATATATATATATATATATATAATCATTTATTTATATATATATGCATGAAGAAAAAAAGTATATATATATATATATATATATATATATATATATATATATATATATATATATATATATATATACTGTATATACATGTATACACACACACACACATTAATACACACTACATAATAATACCAGACATATATATATATATATATATATATATATATATATATATATATATGTATATATATAAATATATATATATATATATATATATATATATATATATATATATATATATATATATATATATATATATATATATATATATATATATATATATATATATATATATATATATATATATATATATATATATATATATATATATATATATATATATATATATATATATATATATATATATATATATATATATTATAATATATAGTATAAAGGGTATGTATATAAAATATATATATATATATATATATTATATATATTATTATATATATTATATATATTATATATATTATTATATGATATATAATAATATTATTATATATTATATATATATATATTGTTATTTATTATATGTATTAGTTATATATTATTAATTACTTACCCCGACTCCTATATGCTTATATATTGGTCTTATCCGTGTTGGATCCATTTAACTTTTTTTATTCCGAAAACCATCATTCCGGGATTAACACATAGTAGTTAACATTACTTACAATAATAACCTATTGTATAATATGATCCAATCTTATACAAGAGCCTTAATTGTTCAACTTCGGATAATAAAACACTTATTTATATAAAATTCAAAACTATATTAAAATAAAATAGTCTTCTTCATTTAACAAAACATAAGAAATAAACACAATATGAATCTTTAAATCACTGATACAAAACTAAATAGAATATCTTTCAATAGCACCTCCAAACATATTCACTCGTAATAATTCCAATCCCCGTATTAATGGATTTCCCAAATACTGTGAGACAAACATTAACTATTTTAGTTAACAACCTGAGTAGGCAAATCACAACATCACACAGCATGAAAATATCCAGTAATCCTTCTGTCCTTGTCTCCCAAGTGTAAACAATGGCCTCGACCCCAATGTAGGAATACATTAACTATCTCCGTTAATATCACAATAATCCTACCACTGAGATCAAATACATCCATCAAACCTTGTAGCTGAACCCATCGAATCCACGATAAGCACCACAAGAAACACAACTTGGAAGAAATAACGCTACAATCGACCAAACAAAATAGTGAGAGACGACACTAACTATCACAGCCTGGGTTCCCCACATGTCTCTCTCGAATGTAAACAAAACGCTCCTGATTAGGACGCTTGCATTGCGCATCTCGCTCTTCACTTGAAACAAAATCAGTATACATTACATGAAGTAAATATAACAAAACAATCATAATTTCTATATTAGGAATCAGGGCGTAATACATCCCCCCCCTAAAAATAGTTTTCTGCTACAGTCCTTTGCTTTAAGGACCACTGCGAGATAAAGCATCTGCTATCACATTATCAATACCTTTAATGTGTTTAATTACTAGATTAAATGGCTGGAGCAGAAAACTCCATCTCATGCTTCCCCTGATTCTTATTCTTAAACCTTTCAATAAAAATCAATGGGTTATGGTCTGTAAACACAGTAATAGGAAATGGTGAGGCACTTAAGTACACTTCAAAAAATTGCAAAGCCAAAATCAGAGACAATGCCTCCTTTTCTATGGTGGCATAATTAAGTTGATGCTTTTTAAACTTAGCACTATAATAACAGATAGGATGTAATATATCATCAAATTCTTGTAATAACACTGCACCTTAAACATAATCACTAGCATCAACATGTAAAATAAAAGAAACACTGTAGTCTGGATCTTTAACACTGGAGGACACATTAACAATCCTTTGATTTTCTTGAAGGCATCTTCACATTCTTGTGTCCATGTAAATTTCTGGTTCTTCTTAAGTAAATTAGTTAATGGCACTACAATAGCAGATAAGTTTGGACAAAATCTTCTGTAGTATCCCACCATACCAAGGAAACTCATCACTTTCTTCTTAGTGTTTGGTTGAGGAAAGTTCACTACTGCTTCCACCTTGGCAGTTATAGGAGCTACTTGTCCTTGTCCAACAACATAACCGAGAAATTCCACAGATGCATGTCCAATATCACACTTCTTAAGGTTAATGGTAAGCTTGGCTTCAGATAGTTTTTCAAACACTCTTCTTAAACGGCTTATATGTTCTTCCATACTTCTCCACAAACTAAGACATCACTAATGTACGCCTGGACTCCATCTATATCAGCAGTTAGATAGTTCACTAATCGCTGGAAACTTGCAGGAGCATTCTTCATTCCAAAAGGCATTACACGATACTGGAAAAAACCATCCGGTGTAACAAATGCAGAAATTTGTTTCGCACTCTCCGTCAATCCAATCTGATAGTAGCCTTTTAACAGATCAATCTTGGTAATGTAGTTTGCATTTCCTATTTGATCAATTATATCATCGATCCTTGGTAAAGGGTAAGCATCCGTCTTTGTTTCTTGATTCACTTTTCTGTAATCCGTACACAATCTAAAAGAACCATCTGGTTTTGGTACCAATAGACATGGTGAAGACCAGCTACTTGCACTAGGTTCTATGATGTTATTATCTAGTAAATATCTTATTTCTTGCTTTAGATATTCCCTTTTCACATGATTCATCCTGTACGGAGCCTGTTTGATTGGAGAAGCATTTCCTACATCCACATCATGTTGTACCAAGTTTGTTTGTTGGGGTACATCACTAAACAACTTCACATTCTGATGTATTAACACACAAATTTCTTCCCTTTGACCATCAGACAAATGAGCCCAGTCGTTGTCGTCCAAGTTATTCAGAATATCACTGTTATACCATTTCATATCTATATTCATATTTCTAAATTCATCCTCATGATTATCACTTATCACATTAAGATTGACAACCTTTGATTCAGTAACAAAATATTCTTTCAACATGTTTACATGACACAATCTTTCAGATCTACGTCTGTCTGGGGTTTTAATCACATAATTTACATCATTGAGTTTTCTTACAATCTCATATGGACCAGAGAATTTTGCTTTCAGAGGTTGCCCTTGCATAGGCAAAAAGGCCAATACTTGATCACCAACTTTAAAATCATGCACTTTAGATTTAGCATCAACGAGGTTTCATTTACACTGGGCTTTTCATATTTTCTCTAGCTAATTCCCATGCTTGAAATAGCTTTTCTCTAAAAGTTGACACATGATCTAGTACAGTTTGTTTTTCATCACTCTGAATCCACATTTCTTTCAGAACTTTTAAAGGACCTCTCACATCATGAGCAAATATGAGGTCGTGTGGACTAAATCCAAGAGATTCTTGCACAGCATCTCGTACAGCAAATAATAGGAAGGACACTCCTTCATCCCATTCTTTATTAGTGTCATTGCAAAATTTTCTAAGCATGTTCTTAAAGGTCTGATGAAACCTTTCTAATGCTCCTTGACTTTCTGGGTGGTAGGTACTTGAATGAATTTGTTTAATTCCTAGATCACTCATTACTTTTTGAAAATATGTTAGCTGCTGAAATTGCTGCATGTACCCTAAGATCTGATTGAATTATTTAGGCAAGCCAAAAGTTGAAAACTTTATCAGAGATTTAATCATTACTTTAGTTGAAAATGTTTGATGGCATGCCTTCGAAATTTGGTAGCACAACACATAATTGTTAACAAATATTGATGTCCTGATTTGGTCTTGGGTAATGGTCCCACACAATCTACCAATACTCTACTGAAAGGTTCATCCAATACAGGAATAGGTATAAGGGGAGCTTTGGCAATACTTTGGTTTGGCTTCCCCACAATTTGACATGTATGACAAGACTTACAAAAATTAATCACATCCTTTTTTACATAAGGCCAATAAAAATTATTCAGAATCTTGGCATAAGTCTTCCTAATTCCTAAATGTCCAGACATAGGTGTATTATGAGCTAATTTCAATATCTCAGATCTGTATC
>BOPN01001517.1:257500-260000 GCA_017312705.2 Penaeus japonicus
AAGCTAAGGAGAAAAAGTAGAGAGAATAAATTATATATAGAGTCACAATGCACCGTTTATATCGTCGTACAGGAAGGCTACGGGCTGTCTTATGGCATTTGTCTTAATATGCAAATGAGGCTGACGCAAAACAGATTCACGCTCAAGGAATTCTAATAAACGCAGTTGAAGTCGTTCTACTCGGCTATAGAACAGCAAAGATATTTTACGTACTGGCAACTCATCCTCTCCTTTACAACCCTCCCCCCCCTCCCTTTTCCCCCTACATGTCTCCTCGCCCTTCCTCTATCTCGTATACATCCCTCCCTTTCCCCTTTCCCTCCCTCTTCCCCTTACACATCATCTTTCCCTTTCTCCTCCCGTCACACCTACAGTACTTCCCTTCCCTCTCTCCCTTCCTCCTCCTCCCTCTCTTCCTCTTTCCCCTACACCTTCCTTCCTCCTCCTCCCTCTCTTCCTCTTTCCCATACACCTTCCTTCCTATCCCCTCCCCCTACCCCTACACCTCTTCCCGCCCTCCCCCCGCTTATTTATTTGTTGTTTTACTTTTTTTCTGTTTTAATCATACATGCACTTATTTATCCAGTAAGCATCTATTGTCCCTAAACTTGTATTTTTACTAAATCTCTACAGTTGTTCCAACTTTTATTATTTGTCTGTTTTCATTTAAACTAAGTATTATATCATATTTATAGTTTTATTGTTAATTTCAATGCTAAATCATTGTAATATTGCATCCAAGTACACGTAACATTTAATCTGCAATGGTGTTTTATAGATGATTTAATTAATTAAAGTAGTTATTTTTATTCTGAATAATATTATACCGTGTGTTTAATGTACATTTTATTTTTAGACCATATAAATAATTCTTCCCGCCCTCCACCTCCCCTCCCCCCACCTCCTCCCTTTCCCCCTACACCTCCTCCCCCCTTCCCCATTCCCCTACACCTCCTCCCCCCCTTCCCCATTCCCCTACACCCCCCCACCCCCACCCATTCTGTCAACGTGACCCTGGCGCGCGCCGTCTCGCCGAGCTGCCTATGGCCGCTCCTATTTATTGCTGGAAAATTCTGACGGCGAACTCTTTTGATAACTTCCCAACTTCCTAGATCCTGCGTGAAGAAGGATTTGCAGCGTCCGGCAAAGTCCGCCAAAGGAAGATATTTACAATGTTCAAAGTTTCCCTTTTTTTATCTGACGAGACAACTCCGGACAACATGCCGGAGTTCCGTCTGTCCGGCGTTGAGGAGACTGGTGTTTCATGAGCGGACTCTTTGCGCTTGCTGATGCTCATTCCCTTGTTGCCAGAGGTCGCTGTTATCATGAGTCTGATGATGATTGCCTCTTGTTTCTTCTTCTTCCTATTGCTAATAATTTCTGATTATTGTTCTTGTTATTACTGTTCTTGTTTTTTTTGTCGTTGATGTGGCTATTGTTATTACTATGGTTATTATCATTATTATCATTATTATAAGTATTTTATAAGTATTATTGTTATTATCATCATCTTTATCATTATTGCTATTTTTTATCATTATTGGTATTACTGTTGTTATCATTATCATTATCCATAATAACATTCCTGTTGTTGCTGCTGTTGTTGTAATAATGCTAACAATGATACTGATAATAATGGTAATCATGACAACAATAACGATAACAAAAATGATTCTGATTATAATGATGTTAGTAATAAGAATCATATTGATTACAACAATAATGATAATAAGAATGATAATGAAAACGATAATGATGATGATAATAGTAATAACAATATAATGATAACTACTATTACTAATAATGAAATAGATAATGATGATAATATTAATTACACAAATCAAGATGATAATAGGGGATAAATTCTATGTGAAGTAAATTCCTATGAGGAATTATGAGGTTGGTTAATTCTTGTGATGAATCTTGTTAAGGCAGATCTTTGAGATGAATTCTGCATGAGGTAGATTCTTGTCATGACACCCATATAAATACATTCCTATTGCTCTGATGAATTCTGCGATGAAATGCGTAACGTGTTGCATATTCTATATCCCTCTATCAAATAGATTATACAACGAGCTACGTAATGAACTCTGCAATGATTCAGTGCTCGATGACCGTACGCTGTTCAACCGAAGTTCAATAGAGGGGCAATGAAGCTCACCCAACCTGCACAAAACGCGATCGTGATGCAATATGCTAAGCAGCTCTTCGTTCTAAACAGACGGCTTCCGTAATAGCACGCTCAAGTAAGCCGGGTTCCGAGGAAGGTTGGACGGCGCGAGTTCGAGAGCGTGGACGGCCGCTGAGGGAGGGTCTGTTAGGTCCTCTCTTCTGCTTCTGCCTTTTTCTCTCTCTCGTTCTCTTTCTGTCTCTCTCTCTCTCTCTTTTTTTCTCTTTCTTTGTCTGTTTGTTATTCTCCCTCTCTCTGTCTCTCTGTCTCTCTCTTCATCTGTCTGTCTGTCTGAATCTTACTCTTTTTGTCTTGTTCTCTCTCTCT
>BOPN01001517.1:285000-288959 GCA_017312705.2 Penaeus japonicus
TGCCAGTGCCAGTGGGTTGCGTGGCGCTGCGAGAGGGAGTGCCGGAGCCAAGCCGGCTTTCGGATCGGCTCTGTGGTGTCAAGAGGCTTTTTTCGTGTGTTTTTATCTAATTTAGATGTTCGTTTTTTTTCTCCGTTTCGTTCTCTTTTTTCAGCTGCTTTCCCCTCTCTGTCTTTCTCTAGTCTCTTTGTCTCTCTTTCTGTCACTCTGCCTTTCTTCCTTTCTTTCTCTTTCTTTCTTTCTCTTTCTCTCTCTCTCTCTCTCCCTCTCTCTTTCTCCCTCCTCTCTCTCTCTCCCTCTCTTCCTCCTCCTCGATGTCCCTCTGCCATAATAACAAACAGACCCGATATAATTCTGCCTGCAGACGCTATCCCATGCCAAATTGCTGATCATACACTTTTAACCATGACTTTGAATGTACAGAAGCCAAAGCGACAACCAGTAATTAAAACTTCTCGCGATTTATCGAATTATGACCCTCAGTCTCTTTGCCAACATATTATAGCCAATTAATCGGCACTCTCAGAGATCTTATTAACAGATGGAGTTGACAGACAAGTTATTGTTTAACGAATGTAATAAAGAATGCCGTAGATGCCTCCGCTCCCTATAAAACAAAATCAATTAGATGTCCTTCTGCTCCCTGGATAAACGACGACGTAAGTGATAGAGCAAACACCCACAAAGATTCGATGTTACCCTTCAGGCTGAATATAAACAAAAAAGAGTAATGTAAAAACATTTATCAAATGTAGAAAAGCAAATTATTTTAGAAACAAGTTTAAAGAATGTGGAAACAATTCTGCCGAGCCATGGAAACTGGCAAATACATTAGTGCCTAAGAAGAAACATCAAACAGACATTTGCCTAAATTCCAGAAACAACATAGAACATTTTAATGACTTCTTTGCAGAAGTGGAAAGACTCACCTATGAACAGATAACCGCCTCCACATTTCCACAAAACACACCGGGAAAAAGGCTTATAACAAGTACTTTCTGATTGCAACCAGCAGATATAGAAACAACAATACTAACAACAAAACACTTGCGAGGAACAAACTCCGTAGGAGCGGATGGCATCGCCCATCGATTCATAAAGGATAGTCTACCTGCAATTGCGCACTATCTGATAGTCATTTTAAATACATCTATAGTTACCAGTACTTTCTATCAGTCTGGAAACATGGCACCATAACATTTATTTTCAAATCAAGAGATAAAGATGAGATAAACAATTATCGCCCCATTACCCAGTAATATCTAAAGTTCTTGAGAAAATAGTCACAAATCAATTAACAGCAGTCCTTCTATCTAACATGCAACATGGATTTAGAAGTGAGCTATCCACCGAATCAGCAATACTAAAATCATAAATTAAATTTATAATAACATAGATAATAACCGGATAAACTTGCTCACTCTATGTGATTTGTCGAAGGCCTTTGGCAGTGCTAACCATGAAATCCTACTCAACTAAGAAATTACTTATCCGTCAGAACTTAGTCTGCCAACATACGTGAAAATCTATCTTCAAAACGACAAGTCTCGTTTGGTGTTCCACAAAGCTCCAAATTAGGCCCAATCTTATTTACTATATTTATAAATGGTCTATCGACTCTTCTCATTCAATACGCCGATAACTCTCAGTTCCTTCACGTTGCCTTTGTATACAATTTAAATGAATTGATAGAAAAGACTAAACAGACTCTCATAAAAGCAAAGAGTTACTTCGATATGAATGGTGTGAAACACCATTAAATTTTACAGGCAGCCGTCAGAATATAGCCAAGACAACAGATACAGCTATAGAATACATTAAACCAATCTAGGAGTACACATAGACAAATACATAACCTTTAAGACACTTACAAAAAAGTAATGGACACCTTGATATACCTAAATCACATAAAAGGCAAAATCCCTACAGAAACAAGAATCACTGTCGTACAAACATTAGCCCTCATTATCACTAACTACTGCCCAAACATCTGGGGTTCAACAAACAAAACACACACATAAAAAACAAACAAACGCAAAAACTACAAAACTTCGCTGCAATAGGAAATGTCTATAAAATTAACCACATAACACCACACATCATCAAACTAAAATTGTTAAAAGTCCAACACAAATACAATTATGACACAAGTGTACTAATCCACAAAATAATAGAAGGAAATCATCCACATTGGATTTAACCTACACAATCAATAAGGAGTATAACGGGAGTATAAACAAGAGACAAAATAACTCTCTGTATAACAAAAGATCAGGTACGAAAACAGAGGCAAGAAAATCCGTGGACCAGCGATCTGGAACCATCTACCACAACACCTTAGAGATATTTCCAACCGAAGTACATTTAAAACAAATTATCAAGGGCAAACACGGTATCCCTTTCACTTTTGATGTTGATATTTTGTCTATATCTGCTACACATGTACTTCATATTGCCTCTGTTAATGCTATATTATTATTATGCATGTAAAAAGAATGACCATGGTAATCAATTGAATAAAGTATTTTGAATTGAATTGTACTCTCACTCTCTCTATCTTAATATTTTTCTCTCTCTTTCCCTCCCTCCCTCCCTCTCTCCTCTTTCCCTCCTTCTCTCTCTCTTTCTCTCTCTCTCTTTCCCTCCCTCCATCCCTCCCCATCCCCCTCCTCTCTCTCTCTCCCTCTCAGAGTAACAAAAAGAGAAACACGATCGCTTTAGCAAATGCCATTATCCAAACAGGTTCACCGCGGGCATACATTATGTCAAAGATGAAGTCTCATGACCGCTGGCACCGCCGTGGTTCTCTCGTGACACCTATATGTTCTCATGGACATGAAATTGTCAGCACCTATTATTTCTCGTTGAAAAAGGAGAGAGGGTGTGGAAGGGAAGGAAAGGAAACGAGAAGAAAGGGAGAGAGAGAGAGAGAGAGAGAGAGAGAAGAGAGAGAGAGAGAGAGAGAGAGAGAGAGAGAGAAGAGAGAGAGAGAGAGAGAGAGAGAGAGAGAGAGAGAGAGAGAGAGAGAGAGAGAGAGAGAGAGAGAGGGAGATAGCGAGCATGATGAAATTAATCTAACGTTTTAAAATAATTAACCAGGTAATAAACATGTAATCAGAAACAAAACAGTGTCGCATAAAACTTTAAGCTTTGAGTTTCTACCTACGAAAATATGGTAGTATATTTTCCGTTTACGTGGCATATACGTTCCCATTACTGCAAAATGCGGACAGGGAAAGAAATATATGTGAACAGATATATCCCCCCCCCCCCTCAAACAGACACACACACATACACACACACACACACACACACACACACACACACACACACGTACACACACACGCACGCAAAACGAAACTGCAACATTTCTAGTGTCGGAATCAACAGGTGTTCTTTTACAATAATTAATTTCAACAGGTGTGTAAGTAACATCATCTTAATTAAAGCAAAAGGATAATTCCTAAAAGCTTTTTTAATACACAAACATTTAAATTTGTTATTATAAGGGACACCTGCCAACAAGTAAAGCAAACCTCGAAAGAAAGCTGATTATAAAAATGTATAAACGAGTGAATGAATAAAGGAGAGAGGTAGTGGATGGGAACATGAATTAAAACCAGAGAAACGAGTAGAATTCCGATTTAAGCACTTTAAAGTTTCCCCGTATACACTACATACTAAGCCTCACTCTTAAAAAAAGACAGCAAACCGCTCTAGAGTCATTAAGACAAACAAAAAACTAGACTCCCGGTTTATACTAGTCATTAGAAGCCTTTTGCCACTAAACATCGCGGGAGGGAGAAAAAAGAGGGAGGACTGTTGGAAAAATGCATAAACAGCTTCATTACCAAAACATTGGCCCGCCACCAGGAAGAGAGAGAGAGAGAGAGAGAGAGAGAGAGAGAGAGAGAGAGAGAGAGAGAGAGAGAGAGAGAGAGAGAGAGAGAGAGAGAGAG
>BOPN01001518.1:15000-17500 GCA_017312705.2 Penaeus japonicus
GATGACGATCAACGCTCCTCACACGCCATGCTGAGTGAGGCAAATGAGGTGGAAAATTATGGTGGTAGTAAAGCCATGAAGTAATGTATGCAAATTTCGGTCTCGTGTCTGCGGTTTATGTTAGCATCTACGGCGGGAATGAAAGAGAGCCTCGAGTCAGCCTCTTGTTGGAAGCCAGCTGCAAAGCCGAGGGAAGAGGAGAAGGAGCCTCTTCGCACAAGAGAGAGTGAGAGACTCCACGCGAGACACTCCACGTAAAGAAATGAAAGAAAAATATCCATACGAGACACTCCACAGAAAAAAAAGAATAATAAAGAAAGGCCAAACCAAAAAAAAAAAAAAGTCAACACGAGACACTCCATTAAAAGAAAATGATCCACAAGTGTCATTCCACATCAAAAAGAAAAAAAAATCCACACGAGACACTCCATGTAAGAAAAATGAAAAAAGTCCACGCGAGACATTTCACATAAAAAAGTCCTCACGAGACACCACGTATATATCTTTTTTAAAGTCCAAGCGAGACACTCTACGAAAGAAAAAGAAGGAAAAAAGTCTACATAGAAAAATAATTTTATAAAAGCTCACAAGAGACACCCTGAAAAAAAAATCAGATAAAAAGGAGAGCCTCCGCACAAGAGAGCCTCCAACACAGCGAGATAAGCTCTAAGCCAAAGTATTCACACTAGAGAGACTACACACCATAGTCTCGTTGTCAGGTCGATGGTTCTGGTATGAAGCATCTTTATAAAGTCAAAACAACCTTACCAACCATACCAAGTCAGCCGTCTGCTAAAGGAGTGTGGTAAGAGGGTCAGTCTTTTACGCCAGGTACTTTTACGAAGTCTGTGAGTCCGTCAGACCAGACTGAGTTCTGACGTAGAGGCTGGACCTAAGCCTGCTCAGGCATAAGTGCACTGATTAAATATTCTGGAATGAGTACTTTGCACATGTCAGCTTGAAGAGAAAAAAAAAAAACTTGGACTCTGTGATACAAAGCTAAGTCAACTTTTTATTTATTTAGAACTTAGAATTACGTTATGGCTATGGTGTAGCAAAGCACATTACTTGTATAAAAAATATTGTAATAACGACTTTGATATGTATTTCCTTGATATTACCTTTAACTTCAACTTCTCTGGTAATAACATGAAAACGGAAACCATTAGTAACAACCCTTACATTAATGCAAGTTTTAAATAAATGATTTGGTTGAATACAGACGCGACTGAGAAATATTATATTTTGATATCCCACAGTAAAAATTCGGAGAGGGCTTTTAGTACTGCTAGTGTAGGACAGAACTCTGTCAGCCAGTCGGATATAAGATAGATTATGTGAGCTTGATGTACTGTTAACTGAGGATTTTTCTACCTCACCTCTCTCCAAAAGGAACTTAGGGAAATGTTTACCGATGACAGTTGTTCCACACACACCCACACACGCACACACACACACACACACACACACACACACACACACACACACACACACACACACACACACACACACACACACACACACACACACACACACACACACAACCCCATTCTTCAATCCCGCCCCAACTCATAAGGATTAACGATTAGAAACCTGCAGATTACCTCTATTCCGCAGTATACAGAAGCTATGATTGTCAATTAAAAGCTAGAGATTAGGAACCATGTTTATTAATGAACAGAGTGAACAACAGAGACAACTCGACAATCCATCGAGGCCGTCATGATTAATGCAGTCTTTTTGCGATCACAGAATGCGACTACCTGTTGGTATTGAACAAGTTGATTAGAACACTAAAATGTAAAATGTTTATCAATATAATCATTATTACTTTATTTCATAAATATATATATATATATATATATATATATATATATATATATATATATATATATATATATATATATATATATATATATATATATATATATATATATATATATATATACACACACATACGTACACACACACACACACTCACACACGCACACACACACACACACACACACACACACACACGCACATAAATTGATTATAGCATGCAATATAATTAGCAACTACGCAGTTGACATACATGATAAACAAATATCAGCATCTGATTATTTCAGCCTTCATATGGATTGCCATTCAAACATTGATAAACATACGAAAATGAAAGTAAAACAGGTCAGTATTTTGTGCGCTTTTAACCGGATATATTTACCACGTAAGATTATCTAGCTGTTTGGTTATTTGGATCTTATTGCGTTATCTCTCTCTTTCTCTCTCTCTCTCTCTCTCTCTCTCTCTCTCTCTCTCTCTCTCTCTCTCTCTCTCTCTCTCTCTCTCTCTCTCTCTCTCTCTCTCTCTCTCTCTCTCTCTCTCTCTCTCTCTCTCTCTCTCTCTCTCTCTCTCTCTCTCTCTCTCTCTCTCTCTCTCTCTCTCTCTCTCTCTCTCTATCTCTATCTCTCTCGTTCTCTTTCTCTCTCTGTCTCTCTCACTTCGCTTTGTCTACAACTTA
>BOPN01001518.1:47500-50000 GCA_017312705.2 Penaeus japonicus
AATGAAGGGCAATAATTTCGGCAGAAATTAGAAAAATTCGAGGTGAAAGAACATAAAAACTCAAGAGTGACGTGGTGGACAGTCTCTTTGGAATTTTGGACAAACTTGTTTAATGAGGAACTTAAAGAAAAGACCAAAGTAAAACGGAACGATCAATAAAATTCTAAAGAAGAGTGTATTTCTATGTGTATTTTTTGTGTCGCATTCATTACATTTTTCAAGTATTCAAATGAAGATACATGTTGTTGGTGTTATTATTAGAAAATAGTATAGCTATAAACAGTATTTTTGTTAATTACTCTACGCCATATTTTAAAAGAAGGTTAGTTAGTTATCCAAAAATGTTTTAGCTTGTCACTTTGAACATTAATACTTGTTTTGACTGTGCGCCTTTATGCCGTGGAAGTATTTTAATCTGTCTAGGTTGGTAGTGAGGAGCATTTAATCATTACTATTGATTTCATTACCCCAGGTAAATTCCAGCGGAGTTTTATATCAATCTGATGAACGTTAAAGGGAAACGTGACTTTTTAATTCTGCTTAATAGGCTTAGTTTAAATGGAGAGCACAGGAAAGGATGGAATTCTGACATACTTTGGTTGTTTGATTCAATTTGCTCTCAGGTTTACGAGTTTTTTTTCTCTTCAGAATTCACATAATATTAGATTTTTTTCATCTTTTATGAGATATGCTCATTGGAGTAAGCATTTTTGTGCTATACCAAATATAATATCGGTGTAGTTCCTTCTTTAAGCAATAGTGATGTTTCATTTATTGAATAATGTATTTTATATTTTAGGCTATTACTACTTCCCTCCGTGTGTTCCCTCTTTATTTCATTGTGCTGCACTTTATTTCTTTTAAAGCCCTAACTCCTCTTTCATCATCCATTTCTTTCTGTAGCTTGTTCTTCCTGATATAACTGCTTCCAAGAATCTTTTCTTCTCCTTCTATTTCTCAAAACTTTCTCCAATTCGTCTTCTCTCTTTCTTCCTCTTGGATTCTTCTCTAGAACATTTATTTTCTCTCCTGTCGCATTTATCTTTTCGAATCGAGCCATTCTTTCATTTCCTTCTTCTATCGTGCTCAGAGCATCCTCTCGCGTCTTTCCTATAAGATTCTCGTTTACTCTCTATTCTGAAAAGTATGTATTACCTTATTCTACAATGTATTTATTGCCTTATTCTACAATGTATGTTTAACCTAATAACTCCAGTCACACGGAAAATTTCTTTCTTTCCTTTTAAATTCTATTTCTCTGTATACATTCCAGATTTTTTTCTTTTCTTTTTTTTCATCTTTCTGTTTTTATTTTTTTTTCTTCATTGTCCCGTTCGTTGTTTTAGTTCTCTCCTGTTTTTAAACACCTTCCCCTCAAAACCAAAGAAGCTTCTCTGTAATTATAGACTTTTATTCACTTTCATGTTATTTAACATATGCAGCATCTAATAAGGTTATGCTGCTTTGGTGTGTGTGTGTGTGTGTGTGTGTGTGTGTGTGTGTGTGTGTGTGTGTGTGTGTGTGTGTGTGTGTGTGTGTGTGTGTGTATATATATATATATATATATATATATATATATATATATATATATATATATATATGCACATACACATATAAAGATAGATAGATAGACAGACAGACAGACAGACAGACAGACAGACAGACAGACATACTGACAGATAGATAGATAGAGTTTGATAGATAGAGAGATGCTCGTGTGCGTGCATTTGCATATATAACAAAGGAACAGATCAACTTTTGAACAAAGAAACAGGATAAAGAAAACATTAACAACAGAGGCATTAGAAAAGATAGTAAAGGATAACATGAGAAACGCAAGAGACGATAGTGAGAGAAGTGATATCGAAGATCAGAAACATGTTGGTGAAAAGGGAAAGCAAAAATAAATTCAGAATATCATATCAATAAATTTTGAGGAAGAAGATATATGAGTTGTACATTAAGATGTTCTAATAGAAAAAAAAATATATATATATATACATATATATATATATATATATATATATATATATATATATATATATATATATATATATATATCTCTTTTTGATATATGGTAGACTTAACGAATTAATTTACAATAATTTGATTGAAGACACACTTGCTGAAAGCAGCAATAGTAGTGATATCTATCTACTTGTCTGTCTCTCTCTTCGCCCCTTCTCTTTCTTGCAATTGTTTATATGTTTCATGTCTTTTTTGAAAGATGAAGCAGATCATGATGACGCTTTGGCAGAGCGAATACGAGAGAGAGAGAGAGAGAGAGAGAGAGAGAGAGAGAGAGAGAGAGAGAGAGAGAGAGAGAGAGAGAGAGAGAGAGAGAGTGAGTATTGTAACCAGTATATTGTCCCTAAGGTTTATGTCTTCTGGAACAAGATAAATATATATTTGATTGACTAAATTAATCTACATTCTGTTTAATAAGTGAATAGGACATTGAGGACACAGTTAACAATATCATACATCATTATATTATATC
>BOPN01001518.1:79441-91941 GCA_017312705.2 Penaeus japonicus
CTTAAAAAGAAGTATGATATCAGATGTTGATGTGCGTAATAAGTACTAGTATTCAAGGTCAGAATAACAGCTGCCCTACGGGATAAAAAGTTGAAATAGAAATAAGAATACTTGCTATTCTTCAATGTATTCTACGGACGTCCTCAGATAATTGGAGAGTATTAGGACCTATACATCTATCGTTCTGTTCCTCTCTCACGCTAAGCTCCGAAACGGAAAGGAATCCATAGCGTTTCTCCTTCGAATCCCTCGGATACATTTTCAATCCTTCTAGATTCGAAAAAAGATTCACCTCGACCAATCAGGACCGGCTTCGCATCTCCACAAGAAGCAGTTCGTATTAACGTAAAGAAACCCGCAAAATGTGACGTCATTTAACAAGGATCAGATAAAAGTGGTTCGCATTGGAGTGCGGACCTTATCCATGTGATAGATGTTTATGTACAAGGTTTCGGAAATCGGTTCATTTTACTAATTATTTATTATCACAAATTTATCTTTTAAAGATCTATCGCAGAAAAAGTAAAGATATGGTAGAGAAAAGAAATCTAGAGATATTGAGAGACTGAGGGAGAGAGAGAGAGATAGTAAGAGAAAAGGTGAAGATATAGTAGAGAAAAAAGAAATCTAGAGATATAGAGAGACTGAGGGAGAGAGAGAAGAGAGAGAGAGAGAGAGAGATAGTAAGAGAAAAAGTAAAGATATAGTAGAGAAAAATAAATATAGAGATATAGATAGACTGAGGGAGAGAGAGAAGAGAGAGAGATAGAGTAAGAGAAAAAGTAGATATATAAAAGAGATAAAGAAATATAGAGATATAGAGAGACTGAGGGAGAGAGAGAAGAGAGAGAGAGAGAGAGAGAGAGAGAGAGAGAGAGAGAGAGAGAGAGAGAGAGAGAGAGAGAGAGAGAGAGAGAGAGAGAGAGAGAGAGAGAGAGAGAGAAAGTAAAGATACAGTAGAGAAAAAGAAATATAGAGATATAGAGAGACTGATGGAGAGAGAGAAGAGAGAGAGAGAGAGAGATAGATAGATAGAGAGAGAGAGAGAGTGAGAGAGAGAGAGATAGATAGATAGAGAGAGAGAGAGAGTGAGAGAGAGAGAGATAGTAAGAGAAAAAGTAAAGATATAGTAGAGAAAAAGAAATATAGAGATATAGATAAACTGAGGGAGAGAGAGTGAGAGAGAGATAGTAAGAGAAAAAATATAGATATAGTAAAGAAAAGGAAATATTTGTTTGTTTGTGTATACACACACACACACACACAAACACACACACAAACATAAACACACACACACACGCTTGCACCACACCACACACACACACACCACACACACACACACACGCACACACACATATATACTGTATATATATATATATATATATATATATATATATATATATATATATATATATATATATATATATATATGTGTGTGTGTGTGTGTGTGTGTGTGTGTGTGTGTATGTGTGTGTGTTGTGTGTGTGTGTGTGTGTGTGTGTGTGTGTGTGTGTATATATATATATATATATATATATATATATATATATATATATATATGTATATATATATATATATTCATTTCTTTATATGTAGCCGGAATGAAGTGGCCATTGCTGCAGTGTCTCCTTGGGGATGTTCGCTTTTGCTTGGAAGGCATCGGAAGGAAAATATCAGACGTGGGAGAGAAAGGGGATTGGGAGGAGGGAAGACAAAAGGGAGATGAAAATTAGAATAAAAACGAAGTGGGGAAGGAGAAAAGTTCGAAGGACAATGGGAGGATAAGGGAGAGACAGGGAGACAGACAAGAGCGGTCGGGGAGGAGAGACGGAAAGACATAAAAAGGAGAAAAAAGAAGAAGAATAGGATGATATAACAAAAAATGAAATGAACAACAGTGAAATAGGACGAAGATATCACAAAGCGAATGGACAGCGGGAGGAAATAATGGCTAAACAGAAAACAAAGAGAGGCAGCGGAGAGGAGGAAGACACGACAGAAATCCCAATGATAAAGAGGACATAGAGTAAAGAGCAAATAAACATGGAGAAGAAAGACGAAAGGAAGAAAAAAATAATATGATGGTAAAAGGACTCGGTTGCCTAAGGGGGATAAAAAAAAAAGTTGGAGAAGAGGTAAACTCATCATTAAAGGGAAAATGGAGAGGTACGAGTGCCAAGGAAAGGGGGCGTAATATAGCCATGAATAAAAACCTTTGCGAAGATTCGTAGAACGTTCATATCGCAGGGAGACGTGTAGAACTGTTAGGAACGACAGGAAAAGGGACAAACGATTCCCAAAACCACCTTTTACCGACAGATTTGTAGAATCTCTCGGAGCAAAGTTGAGAAGAATGTAAATGAATGATCTTTTAGTCTCACAGATATGCCGAGATGTCGATAAAGTAAGAATGGATTTGATTGCAAGTAGAATAAATCAGGCAGACTCTTTCCTCGTCTCGACTTAAATATGAAACTAAACTTATAATAACATCAAGGTCTTCGTTTGTCGTGTTGTCACCATTCTAACGAGTTTCTTACATGTTGGAAATTTCCAGCCATATATAGTTTTCAGAAAACTGCTAGGTAATAAAATTATTCCTTCTCCATTAACCGGATGAGGCAGATTTTAATTCAGTTTTCGAGTATCAAACATTTTCATTTGGATCGTTATTCCCGTGAGATTTGCTTGAAGTTTATAGCCGTTAGATATTGTAGTTTTCACAGTATGTTTCTTACCTTTTCCGTATTACCTTTATTTTCCTTCGATCGTCTTGTTTAAGTATTATCATGATTATTACTTTTATCAAATTTTTCACGTATTGATAATTTGCAAGTTGTTGTAATTACGTAATAACTATAACTGTTGTTCGGACGAAATGGCAGTCTTAGTTGGCCACATTATAATGGCAGTTTTAGTATGTCAGCTTCAAGGATGTTATCATTAGTGGCCGACCCCTAATACGCGTTCCTTTCGAATTCTTTCCGCACCAGATAGCCTGGTGGAATCCAAGACGTTTGCTTTCATGAGTAAAATGAGGTTTATCAATGCGTGTTAACCTGATCTTATAAGTTTGATATAATGGTGCTGTGTGCCACTGTCGACGAGTGCAACACAGAACCTGCTGCCTTATAAATATTTTCATGTATGCCATTCGACCTTTGTTTGAGTAGCATATCAATAGAGCTTTTGTCGTGAGGTATAAAGCGGTGATGTTCATGTACATTACACTATACTTCCCTTGTGCGAGCAGGATTAACGTTTTTATTTCTTTCTTTTTTTCCTGATTCCCACTTATGCTGTTTACACAGTCTCGCCAAAGAGGAATATGGTAATGTAGTCGATGTTTCTGAGGACCTTTTGAAGTCTTATTCTTTATGAAGTTTATAATACTCCAGACGTATGTGATAATCAATTCCCTTGATTCAATCTCTTTTGTTCTGACACGGTTTTAGGAGCTTAATCAGCCTTTATATGACTTCAAGAGATATTATTGATTATATTACAATAAATCATGCTCTAGGTCCGTAACATTTCCCCGGAAGGACATGCGGGGGATAACAAGACTTTTGCCAAGGCTACTCTGTAATGGACATTGTAGTTGTGTTTGATTTCTTTTTTTTTCTGCCTTTAATTCTCCTTAATTTTGGAAAGCGTTTGGTGGTTATTCGTTTATTCTTATTTCTTGAATCCTCAAACAATACAAAAATGATTCCCAAAGTGAATAGGGAACTGTAAATTATTGGCGGTCTTGTTAGAACCATTTTCTGAGCTCCTTGGTTATGTAAATAGAATACTGTTACTCTTTAATTTACATTTTATTTATAAAGGGTAAAGGGTATCGTCGATACATTTTTGCCAATATATCATATTTGTAATTTACCTCTCCAGACTACATTCAAAGAACTTTCAGAATACTAAAGATCTTTTTTTTTAATATTTGCATTTCGCCGGATAGCTTAGTGACTCATATTTATTCGTCATATGGCATGTTACTCCTGTGAGTGATCTTGATCTCTTTAAGTCTTGTTTTGATTCCATTTCTGTGATTGTGTTTAAATATTGGTATAAAATATATTAAAAGAATTGGTAAAACGACCAAGGCGAGTTTTCTTAATCTCCTTCTGGCAAATCTTCCATATTCATGCTCTTTAAAGGTTCTTCCGCTTCCTTCACCCCTCCTTTCTTAAGGGACGACAGGGATTGATAGATTAGACGTATATCGAATAAGAGAAAAAGGAAAGACATTTGTTTTTATGAAGTATGAAATAATGTCTAGCACTGCAAAATAAGAAAGTCGGTAAATACATCAATTTATGGTGTACCGAAAGTTCTCCAGTGGAAAAAAAGCACGAAGTCAATCTCCTTACCGTAGCTCTTCGAAGACATTTCCAAGGCGGTAAGACTGAGGCTCAAAAACAACCCTCACCCTTTCCTCTTGGAGCCAAACGCGTCTATACTGTTCGGATATTTTGCGGCCGCACTCGGTTAAAAATCTAATAAGCCTATTATAGACTCCCATAAACTCTTTCTTTCCCCTCCTCCTCCTCCTCCTCCTCCTCCCCCACTCTTCCTTCTAACTCCCTTTCTCTTCTCTCCCCCTCTCTCTCTCTTTCCAAGGCGATGTAACACAGCCAAAAATTACCTCGACGCACAATTCAACAGCAAAACTCTCCCAAATCCTCGGATATTTTACATTTGTTTTGCGCATAACTTTTACCCCCAGGCTCTCTTGCTCGGCCATAACTGTCTAGCTGTTGGATATTACAATGTTTCCCTCACTCCCCCCCCACCTCCCACCTCCATCCTCACATCCCACACCCCCTTGCCTCCTCCCTACCCACCCTCTTCGCTTTCCCCTTCTCTCCCCTCCTTCTCCCACACACACACGTACACACATACACACACACACCCTCACCTCCTCGCCCTCCTCCTCTTTCGCCTCAGACAGAGAATGTGGCAAAAAGGAGATAGAGATGCAGAGAGAGATGAGGAGAATGAAGCAGATTTTTTTTTTTTTTTTTTTCGCACCGGATCGAGGATAGAATAGGGGACAAGGGGAATGCAGATATAAATCATACTAAATGGAGAAGGAAGAGGTAAAGGAAGGGAGAAGGGTTCGAACCTTACCACGGAGGGATAGGTAAATAGAGGTGGGAAGACGAAGACAATAAAACCGTTAAAATGCCATACGACCGGTTACGGTTTTGTCAGAAGGACTTGATTTTTGAACTTGTGACGTCCGCTGGCATTGCGTATTTTTCGAGTCTTTGTGGCCTCGGTGGAAACAGGGGCTTTGAGACCGCGAGATAAATCCGATTTGTTTAACTTGAAGCTACAATGGACTTCCTTTTCTTGCGTCTTGTAGCTTTCGTTATTGTTGTTTCGCTTTTGAGTGTTTTGTTGTTATCATCGTTGTCGTTGTTATTATCATCATTATCATCATCATCATCAGCATCATCATCATCATCATCATCATCATCATCATCATCATCATCATCATCATCATCATCATCATCATCTACATCATCATCATCATCATCTTCATCATCATCATCATCATCATCATCATCATCGTCATCATCATGCATCAATTTATAAATTTCAATATTTTACTTTTCCTCTGACACTTGCTTAGAACTAGATAGCCTAGAGATATAAAGGCCAGGTAATAAAGACCCCGTACTGCAATGATTAAAGTATACGGTTATTGCACATTTACAACATAATCGATACATAAAACACATTAGATAACCTAATACCAAAGATTCCAAGCGTCAGTACAAACAGTGAGGATAATAACACATAGGAAAGCATTTTAGCTATTTCAGTAGCCTTCGGAGGCCATTGTTCGTCCGTCTTAAATTCGGGGAACAACAAAACTGTGAGATGAATGTGTACCAGAAGCTGAGGGGATGTTCTCACTTCGGGTGGAGGGTGAGGAGTGATTGCCCAATAATTTTCAGGTCCGACTCGAACCCACGTTCTATCTATACCTCCTGGAGGCCGAGAGAGGAGGGAAAAGTATGGTACACATATAAAAACATCGGTGCGTGAAAAGTATTTGTTGCGTTCTCTGGCGTTGGTTTTGTTGGTCAGTTTTATGCTTATTGGTATATTCGTTTTATAATTTTCATTAGACGGTGTTATTGCCAGAAAGTGATATCACTAAGAGAAGTGCAGTGTTATTAACGGAGGCTTTGTATCTCTGAGTTGAGGCACAGTACACATGCACTCACACACAAATGAAAGGTAGAAGACACACATACCCCACCCCCAAACACACGCACATACACACAAATATACATTCCTGGTACCCAGTATTATTGTGACCTCGTATATCCTAAACTGTGATATCGTCCGTTCTGTGTTGTAATCACGCATATCAATGTTGTAACGTGCGCACGTATCCGTTGTAACCATGAGGGTTTCCTTTGGGAGCGGCTTTGTCTTATGGCATTGGCTTATGGCTTTACATAGGAGCCAAGTAAGATCTTAGCTAACGCATTTACAGAAGAATTTCCGAGATCGTACTTACAAGATATATTTCGGTCTTCTAGACTTGAGAGTTAGTATAAAACATAGATAACAAAGTTGGTGTTCTCGAAAGACTAACAAAAACGGAATAATTGTATCAGTAATATGTGAAAACGACGAAGAAAAACAGGAGAACAAAGACACTGAAGGGAAAAGAAGAGAAGAGATACACACAAACGCACAAACACAGAAACACACACACACACATGCGCGCAAGGGGAACGCAGGAGAAAAGCAACAACAAAGGAATGAAGGAAATCCCAATCTCCTTCGAAAATGGACTAGGATCTCAAGACGCCTCATCGGCTTCTTAGAATTAAGCAGCGCGCTGGCAACTCATTCTAAGCGATTATACTTGCAGACTTGCAACCGAATCTTGCACATCTTATTCATCCGTGGAGAGTACTAGAAAGATGACAATCTAACATGCAGTCTCTCTCGGGCAAGATTTATAGTGTTCTTTCTCTATTTACTGTCTTTCCTCTCCATCTTAGTCTTACAATTCTTTCTTCGTTGCCGATATCTTCTATCTATTCCAAAATTTTGCGATCTTTCTAATCCCTAATTCCGAATCGCTCTCGTACATCTCGTTTATATCCACATAGTATATGTCTTCCTTTATTTTACACTTTCCACCTCAGACTCATGCACTGTCACAAAACGAGAGCATGCATATTAGTCTAAGTGCAATTCCGAGCGTCAAGTAACGAGTCATGTCCCAAGATACTCCGTGCTTTGCTCAATTCGTTGAAACCGACAAGATGTATGAACTCTGCGGTGTCCAAACGCCCGATTTCATTAGGTAGGCATTTTTCTCTCTCTGTCTCTGACTCTCTCTCTCTCTCTCTCTCTCTCTCTCTCTCTCTCTCTCTCTCTCTCTCTCTCTCTCTCTCTCTCTCTCTCTCTCTCTCTCTNATAGAGATATAGATAGACTGAGGGAGAGAGAGAAGAGAGAGAGATAGAGTAAGAGAAAAAGTAGATATATAAAAGAGATAAAGAAATATAGAGATATAGAGAGACTGAGGGAGAGAGAGAAGAGAGAGAGAGAGAGAGAGAGAGAGAGAGAGAGAAAGTAAAGATACAGTAGAGAAAAAGAAATATAGAGATATAGAGAGACTGATGGAGAGAGAGAAGAGATAGAGAGAGAGAGATAGATAGATAGAGAGAGAGAGAGAGTGAGAGAGAGAGAGATAGATAGATAGAGAGAGAGAGAGAGTGAGAGAGAGAGAGATAGTAAGAGAAAAAGTAAAGATATAGTAGAGAAAAAGAAATATAGAGATATAGATAAACTGAGGGAGAGAGAGTGAGAGAGAGATAGTAAGAGAAAAAATATAGATATAGTAAAGAAAAGGAAATATTTGTTTGTTTGTGTATACACACACACACTCACACAAACAAAGCCACACACAAACACATACACACACACGCTTGCACTCACACTCACACACACACACACACACACACATACACACACGCACACACACACATATATACTGTATATATATATATATATATATATATATATATATATATATATATATATATATATATATATATATGTGTGTGTGTGTGTGTGTGTGAGTATGTGAAGTATTGAGTGTGTGTGTGTGTGTGTGTGTGTGTGCATTATGTGTGTGTGTGTGTGGAAATATATATATATATATATATATATATATATATATATATATATATATATATATATATATTCATTTTATTTATATGTAATATTTAGAATGAAGTGGCCATTGCTGCAGTGTCTCCTTAAGAGGATGATATCCGCTTTTGCTTGGAAGGCATCGGAAGGAAAATATCGAACGTGGGAGAGAAAGTTGGGAGGAGGGAAGACAAAGGAAGTGAAAATTAGAATAAAAACGAAGTGGGGAAGGAGAAAAGTTCGAAGGACAATGGGAGGGATAAGGGAGGGCAAGGGGGGGAGACAGACAAGAGCGGTCCAAGGGGAGGGAGAGACGGAAAAGAACACCTGAAGAGAAAGCGGGAGAAAAAGAAGAAGAATAGGATGATATAACAGCATTGAAATGAACAACAGTGAAATAGGACGAAGATATCACAAAGCGAATGGACAACGGGAGGAAATAATGGCTAAACAGAAAACAAAGAGAGGGAGCGGAGAGGAGGAAGACATGACAGAAATCCCAATGATAAAGAGGACATAGAGTAAAGAGCAAATAAACATGGAGAAGAAGGCAGAAAGGAAAAAATAATATGATGGTAAAAGGACTCGGTTGCCTAAGGGGGATAAAAAAAAAGTTGGAGAGGAGTAAACTCATCATTAAAGGGAAAATGGAGAGGTACGAGCGCCAAGGAAAGGGGGCGTAATATAGCCATGAATAAAAGCCTTTGCGAAGATTCGTAGAACGTTCATATCGCAGGGAGACGTGTAGAACTGTTAGGAACGACAGGAAAAGGGACAAACGGTCCCAAAACCACCTTTACCGACAGGTTGTAAGTCTCTCGGAGCAAAGTTGAGAAGAATGTAAATGAATGATCTTTTAGTCTCACAGATATGCCGAGATGTATTAGTAAGAATGGATTTGATTGCAAGAGTAGATAAATCAGGCAATTCCTCGTCTCGACTTAAATATGAAGCTAAGCATAATAACATCAAGGTCTTCGTTTGTCATGTCGCATTCTAACGGGTTTCTTACATGTGTTGGAAATTTCCAGCCATACTACCAGTTTTTCCAGAAACTGCTAGGTAACAAATTAACCTTCTCCATTAACCGGATGAGGCAGATTTTAATTGGTTCGAGTAACAAACATTTTCATTTAGTCAATTAATTCGTGAGATTTGCTTGAAGTTTATAGCCGTTAGATATTGTAGTTTTCACAGTATGTTTCTTACCTTTTCCGTATTACCTTTATTTTCCTTCGATCGTCTTGTTTAAGTAATATCATGATTATTACTTTTATCAAATTTTTCACGTATTGATAATTTGCAAGTTGTTGTAATTACGTAATAACTATAACTGACTGTTCGGACGAAATGGCAGTCTTGGTTGTCCACAATGGCAGTTTTAGTATGTCAGCTTTGGATGTTATCATTAGTAATGACCCCTAATACGCGTTCCTTTCAGACTCTTTCCACACCAGATAGCCTGGTGGAATCCAAGACGTTTGCTTTCATGAGTAAAATGAGGTTTATTATCAACGACAATAACCTGATCTTATAAGTTTGATATAATGGTGCTGTGTGCCACTGTGACAGTGCAACACGGAATACACATATAAACTGTACTGTGCTTAATGCCATTCGACCTTTGTTTGAGTAGCATATCAATAGAGCTTTATCGTGGTGTAACCCGGTGATGTTCATGTACATTACACTATACTTCCCTTGTGCGAGCAGGATTAACGTTTTTATTTCTTTCTTTTTTTCCTGATTCCACTTATACTGTACAGTCTCTATTAAAGAATATGGTAATGTGGTCGATGTTTCTGAGGACCTTTTGAAGTCTTATTCGTTATAGTTCGCAATACTCCAGACGTATGTGATAATCAATATTCCCTTGATTCAATCTCTTTTGTCTGACACGGTTTTAGAACTTAATAAGCCTTTATATGACTTCGAGATATTATTCGATTATCTATTACAATAAATTATGCTCTTGGTCCGTAACATTTCCCCGGAAGGACGCCGGGATAACAGACTTTGTCAATACTCTGTAATGGACATTGTAGTTGTGTTTTTGATTTCTTTTTTTCTGCTTCGTCTCCTTAATTTTGGAAAGCGTTTGGTGGTTATTCGTTTATTCTTATTTGAATCATCGACAATACAAAAATTATTCCCAAAGTGAATAGGGAACTGTAAATTCTTGGCGGTCTTGTTAGAACCATTTTCTGAGCTCTATTGGACTATGTAAATAGAATACTGTTGCCTCTTTGATTTGCATTTTATTTATAAAAATTGAGGTATCGTCGATGCATTTTTTGTAATATATCGCATTTGTAATTTACCTCTCAAGACTACATTCTCAAAGAACTTTCAGAATACTAAAGTCTTTTTAATATTTGCATTTCATGGATAGCTTAGTGACTCATATTTATTCGTCTTATAGCTGTTACTCCTGGTGATCTTGATCTCTTGATCTGTTTTGATTCCATTTCTGTGATTGTGTTTAAATATTGGTATAAAATACAATAAAGAATTGGTAAAACTGACCAAGGCGAGTTTTCTTAATCTCCCTTCTGGCAAATCTTCTATTCATGCTCTTTAAAGGTTCTTCCACTTCCTTCACCCCCTCCTTTCTTAAGGGACTGACGAGGTCAGTATGATTAGACGTATATCGAATAAGAGAAAAAGGAAAGACATTTGTTTTTATGAAGTATGAAATAATGTCTAGCACTGCAAAATAAGAAAGTCGGTAAATACATCAATTTATGAACATAGAAGAAGTTCTCCAGTGGAAAAAAGCACAGGAGTCAATCTGCCGTAGCTCTTCAAAGAACATTCCAGGCGGTAAGACTGAGGCTCAAAACAACCCTCACCCTTTCCTCTTGGAGCCGACATCTACTGTTCGGATATTTTGCGGCCGCACTCGGTTAAAAATCTAACCAAGCCTATTACTGTTCCCCACAACTCTTTCTTTCCCCTCCTCCTCCTCCTCCTCCTCCTCCCCCACTCTTCCTTCTAACTCCCTTTCTCTTCTCTCCCCCTCTCCCTCTCTTTCCAAGGCGATGTAACACAGCCAAAAATTGCGACGCACCTGAATTCAACAGCAAAAACTCTCCCAAATCGGATATTTTACATTTGTTTGCGCATAACTTTTCTTCCCCAGGCTCTCTTGCTCGGCCATAACTGTCAGCTGTTGGATATTACAATGTTTCCCCTCACTCCCCCCCACCTCCCACCTCCATCCTCACATCCCACACCCCCTTGCCTCCTCCCTACCCACCCTCTTCGCTTTCCCCTTCTCTCCCCTCCTTCTCCCCCTTTTACACACGCTTTACACATACACACACCCTCACCTCCTCGCCCTCCTCCTCTTTCGCCTCAGATGAAGAATGGCAAAGATGAAATTTGAGAGAGATATGAGGAGAATGAGCAGATTTTTTTTTTTTTCGCACCGGATCGAGGATAGAATAGGACCGGGGAATGCAGGTCTCGTCATACCCAATGGAAAGGAAGAGGTAAAGGAAGGGAGAAAGAGGTTCGAACCTTACCGATGGCTCAATAGAGGTGGGAACGAAAACAATAAAACTGTTAAAATGCCATACGACCGGTTACGGTTCTCAGAAAGAACAATTTTGAACTTAGCGACGTCCGCTGGCATTGCGTATTTTTCGAGTCTTTG
This sequence comes from Penaeus japonicus, assembly GCA_017312705.2. Taxonomy (NCBI): domain Eukaryota; kingdom Metazoa; phylum Arthropoda; class Malacostraca; order Decapoda; family Penaeidae; genus Penaeus; species Penaeus japonicus. The sequence goes on from BOPN01001518.1 coordinate 91,291, forward strand.
TGGCCTCGGTGGAAACAGGGGCTTTGAGACCGCGAGATAAATCCGATTTGTTTAACTTGAAGCTACAATGGACTTCCTTTTCTTGCGTCTTGTAGCTTTCGTTATTGTTGTTTCGCTTTTGAGTGTTTTGTTGTTATCATCGTTGTCGTTGTTGTTATCATTATTATCATCATCATCATCAGCATCATCATCATCATCATCATCATCATCATCATCATCATCATCATCATCATCATCATCATCATCATCATCATCATCATCATCATCATCATCTACATCATCATCATCATCATCTTCATCATCATCATCTTAATTAATATCATTATCATCATCATCATCATCGTCATCATCATGCATCAATTTATAAATTTCAATATTTTACTTTTCCTCTGACACTTGCTTAGAACTAGATAGCCTAGAGATATAAAGGCCAGGTAATAAAGACCCCGTACTGCAATCATTAAAGTATACGGTTATTGCACATTTACAACATAATCGATACATAAAACACATTAGATAACCTAATACCAAAGATTCCAAGCGTCAGTACAAACAGTGAGGATAATAACACATAGGAAAGCATTTTAGCTATTTCAGTAATAACCCGGAGGCCATTGTTCGTCCGTCTTAAATTCCAGGGGAACTTAACAA
>BOPN01001518.1:112922-115422 GCA_017312705.2 Penaeus japonicus
GCAATCGTATCATAATCCTGTTTTATTGATATCCTTTTCTCATATGTTGTCACACTGTTGTTCGCCCTAACTGGAACTTACATTACCCAGCCTCCCATGTGGTGTATTTCCACGGCAGACAAACGCAACAAGTTGAAGTGAATTTCACCATAAATACTGGTGCTTTTGTTTGTTTCATTATTAATACTGTTTTTTTTTTTTTTTTTTTTTTAATTCAGTGTTTTTTGTGTTTTTATTTTCGTTATTTTTGTTTATGGTAACAATGGTAACGATGATGATATTGACAATGTTACTATCTATAACAGTCATGTTCATTATGATAAAGATAATGTTAGATGTCTTTATGATAATAATACTGTTGCTAATAATAGCAGTATCAATGCTGATGATGGCAATAAAGCCATTGTTCTTATCATTATCAGTCTTTTTCTAAACCTTTGATATTTTTCCACTATTATCAATACTGATTTCGTTATCATAGCTCCTCATCATTATCTTCATTAATACCATTTTCATTATTTTCATTTTTATCAGTTTACGCGTCTCTACCCTTATCATCATGATCATTACCATTACCATCAACCTTATCAAAAATTGTTCCCATTATCTTATCAGTATCACATTTACTGTCGTTATTACTTCCATTATCTCTTCTACATCACTTTCAAAGGTCATTCTCTTCTTCTTCCAATCTCATTTTCTCTCTTATCTCCCGTCTTTATGCTCTCTCGCGCGATCCTGGCTCCCCCTTGTCTGCCTTGAGAAGTTTATTTGTTTCTGTAATGGAGGTAATTACAGTCGGTCTCAGCTATGCGCTTGGTGATAACTAAACTTCGATCTATCTATTGGTGATACAATAAGAGAAAAAGAAAATCAATGAAAAATGCAAGAAAATGAGTTTATGGAATGGATGCATGAATAAACAAGAACTAAGGATAAATATATGAACTAATACGATGAAACACGAATCAAAAACACTGAAAATATGAAGAAGCAAGGGAGATAAGGTAGAAAGCAGTGCGTAGTGAGAGCAACCAAAGGAAAAAGGAGTAAAGAGGATTGCAAATGAAAACAAAAACAAAAACAGAGCAACTCAGAAAAGTCTAAATCATAGGTTTCCATTAGTAGCTTCGAAAGCCTCGGGGCTTAGGGGATTTTACAGCGTTAGCGGCGACTGGTCTCAAGTCTTGGACTGCGAAGAGTGAAGTTTGTCATCAGGGTGAAGTGTGGGAAGTGGAGTGTGTGTGTGTGGGTAGATGGGCATGTTTTTTTATCAGTTTCATTAATATTGCTATTATTTTTTTTGCCACACGCAAGAAGACAGAAATGAGCACGAATAAGAATAATACGAAGTATATATTCATACATGCAAAAAACGTATGTACATATACATATATATACACACATATATATATATATATATATACACACACATTGATATATACATATATATATTCTATCGTCTATATCCCTTTCCAACCTCCACCTTTTTTTCACCTGCTCTCGCTGTTTGTTCCTCCAACTTTCCCCCTTTGCAGTTCCACGTTCCTTCCTTCTCGACTTCCATCAGGAATCCATCTCGCTCTTTTTCATTGTAGATCGGCACACTCACACTCACACACACACACACACACACAGACAATAGACTATAAGATTTCGATCTGAGCGGGAGATGTGTTTCAAGCTTATTTTTTTTCCGCTACATTCCGCATCCGTATTCTCTTGCATTTGGCCAAGATTTCGCGCATAATCTGCATTGCATGAACCGATTTCTTTGACTGTTTCGCATTTATTTCTACTTTTGACTTCTAGTAAGGAAAGAATCACAAATTACCGCCCTTAAAGCAGTATTTATTCTCTTGTCACAAAAGCCAATTGTTTTATTCCTTCATTGACACGTATTCTCAGAAGCCCAAGAGGAAAAATTGGAAAACTCGACCAAAACCGTGTAAGTGAACCACATTTGCTATTTTGTCAACAGAGGTCACTGACAGTCTATCAATGATTTTCATTATAGAATGCTTTGATTACATTTCCTCTGCAGTATAACCAGTAATGGAGAGAAAAGAAAACTACCATAGATTAGATTTGTTAAATGTCACTTTTCTTTTTAGCTTCTTGTTAGCAAAGCGGTAGGTAGTGCGCGGACCTCCCACTCGGATGGCCCGCGTTCTAGCCAAGCTCACAATGCGAGGATTATTTTTACACTGTTGCCAGACATTACCGTTCCTGTCATGAGCAAGGGAGGGAGGTTCATTCACTCGCTGCCATCTCCTGCCTATCACAGCCAAAGCCCGAGCTGACTCCAGTCCAGCACGGGTGAAGAGAGGCTCTGGGCCGTGTACCCTTTCTTCGTCAGCGCAATAGTCCTTTCACAACCCTTTCGCTCTATCACCCTTTGGCGACCTTCAAACCTCTGAATTACCTACCTTAGTGATATAACTTTCAATTCCGTGACTTTATAGACGATAAGAACCAACCACCACAACACAAAAAAGAC
>BOPN01001518.1:120422-125422 GCA_017312705.2 Penaeus japonicus
GCAGGTGCTTTTGCCTGCTAATGACCCTCTTTGGATCTTATGAATTATGTACTTAACTGATATACACGAGGAGGCTAAGGATGTTCCACAGTGAAAATTGGTGTTTTTATTCCGTTTGTGAACTTTGAACAGAGATCGATGAGATAGATAGACAGATAAAGATAGACAGATAGATAGGTAGATAGAGAGAAAGAGACAGAGAATGAGAGAGAGAGAGAGAGAGAGAGAGAGTGGAGATAGATAGATAGAGAGATAGATAGATTGAGATATATATATATATATAGAGAGAGAGAGAAAGAGAGACAGAAACAGAGAGAGAGAGGTGAGAGGAGAGAGAGAGGGGGGGGGGAGAGAGAGATAGAGAGAAAGGGTGAAAAGAGGAAGGAAGAGAGAGTGAGAGAGAGAGAGAGAGAAAGAGAGAGAGAGAGAGCGAGAGAGAGAGAGAGGGAGAGAGGAGAGAGAGAGAGAGAGAGAGGGTGGAGAGAAGAAGGAAGGAGAGAGAGAGAGAGAGAGAGAGAGAGAGAGAGAGAAGGACAGGGGGTTATCGAGAGGGTGAGGCAGATGTTTATTCAGCTTACAACCCATTAGACATGATCACACGGTAAAATATGTACACACTGTAAACATGTCCTTCATACACTCACCCCTTGATTACTTTCATCTGCATCCGTTTTTATCCTATTTTGTGTATCTATCATTAAGACGAGGGGGGTGTTTGGCAAGGGGATTGAGTGTATTTTATGTTATTCTTTTACTTTACATTCTTATACTGTGATCTATTTGATGTCAGCGGTATCAATGTTATTATGATTTTCATCATTTTTTTCACAAGAGAATGTACTATGAATAACATTCATGTCGAATCGCAGTATTCAGAGTAGTTAATATTATATTTGTTCATGGAAGGAGAAAATTAATCAAGGCATTGATATTGCAATAACTATTAAAATAAGATTTAAGGATGACTCATCGTAGAGTGAATGGAAAGGAATTAGTGTATTGCGATTTTGAAAATGTTAACCCCAAGGGTGACGTCTGGAATGTAAAGTGCTAATTAGGCGTAATGATGCAAGTTAACATTACAAAGGTAAAAACGGAAGAGAGAGCATCAACAAGCAGCAAAACCGAAGTAGGCATAAAGATGTACCAGGTCTAGAAGTATGCTTCAAATTGGCACTGGGTCTTACCGGGATTCGAAACCGGGAATTCACGCACCCAAAACACGAATCCTTAAACGAGTGATTCCCAATCGGGATTTCGCCGAACCATAACCAGGGATTCCATGAGAAACCATAAAGTAATTATGTGCTATCATAAACTGCCTTAAGGCGAATCTTGATATCATTGACATATTAGTGTGAACTTTCATGTGATGTAATTGTAGATTTCATATAAATGATATTCCTCAGGAACTTTTCTGTAGAAAGTGGTAATTTTCCCATATTTGTCATCAAAATCGAGTTGCAGAAACGTTATGAATATGTAAGATTGAAAGTGATTTTTTTTTAAAGATATTTCATCTTTAAGTTCATGAGACTTTTTAAAATACAACAAAAGAAAAATAATATATATTGGCAATGACATTAGATTATAATAATGATAATTCTAATAATAATACAAACAATCATGACGAAGTAATGATAAAAACTTTTATAAGAACATCGATAACAGCCTAAATATTGATGATTTTAAAATCTTGATGAAAGGCGGACATCAATCCCAAAAGATATATTCTATCTACACCTCGGTAGAATAATTCAAACTTCATTAAGTGTCATAACGTTCGCCCTCGCCCTCTTCCCCCCTCTCTCTCTATCTATAAATATATATATAGATAGATAGATAGATAGATAGAATTATTTTAGAGGGAATGTTTATTCTTAAATATATATATATATATATATATATATATATATATATATATATATATATATATATATATATATATATATATATATATATATATATATTGCTGTAATGCAATTAATATAATCATTTTTTCTTATTTAAAAGAATTTTCTTGTTGTTTTCTTGTATTTTTATACATTTAGTTTTGTTACACTATAACTCATCAAAATAATAACAGAAAGTTTGAACTAAATATAAATCTTTTCTTCCTCTTTTTCTTTATCAATCTTTTATTTTTCATTATCAAGATCGTTGATATATTTACTTTATTATAAATATTCTATAAAGTAAAAGAATAGTAATAAAATCTTAGTATTAGGCATTAATACTGATTAGTTATTTTGAACTGCACTTAATATTACCTTAGAATATTATTTGATAAATGAATCATCATCATAATCGTCGGTATCATAGTAACAAATGTCATAATCCTTTTACTGATGTTTGTGATGCATAGGTTTCATTCAGACGAAATGTTTAATGAGAGATTTTCCGTACCCCTCACTGTCTCAATTTAGATTTTCACTCTGAAATCAGTATTGTATATTTATATAATTATTATTATCATTTTTTTTTTTTTTTATCTTTTTTTTTTACCAACATTTCTATTACATCAAGATTAAACTTAAAAAAAAAACCCAATCGTTGCTGCCGCATATGATACAATTTTTATCAAAATAGAGTATAGAGTCCTAGTACATGGTACTGTGGTCCTACATTTTCAAATAAGTCCATTTTGGATACAATTTGCAACTTTGGGTACAATTATCCTTGTGAACGGTACAAATTGAAATTTAACTAGTATAACGCATCGAAGAAATCACATTTTCTGATATCTTTCTCTAGATAAAAAGGGTAATAAAAACTTACTAAAGCTCAAGCACAGGTAGCTGAGCCATATGTACGAGTGTCGTAATGACAAAATACTCCGTTACGTTGGTGGAGTGGGGCCGGGCGGGTGCAGTGCCTGTCTGAGTCCTCTTTGCCTGTGCCGCCTGGAGCTGGGACCACTTCGCTCGTAGGATTTTATTGGTGGTATTCCTGAAGGACACACACTTAGAGGGTGATTTGATGATTTCGTTCCAACTACGAGAATAGAATAGGTAATAATCATTATTTTCATATATTTTTGGATGACAATGGGTTTGTCGTTTCAGCACAAAGGCAAATTATCTCTTCATGTCAACAATATGTTTTCCCTTGACGCATTGACTTTTCAAGGATCTATTTTTGTGTATTAGCTCATTAACCATCATATTTTCATAAACAGAAAGTGGTATATGACGTGGCACATTTTGTAACACTAAGTGCCTACAGAGTATCAAAGGATGAAGATAGATGACTGCATATGCAGATTAATATATTTAGTGTCATTGAGTCTAATTCATTACATCTTAGTCCTGAGACATATTTCAATACGAACTATTTTCATGGATATAAAGTTGCCGAGATCTTTCTTTACGTATGTAATCCAACCCTTGCATATAAATTGAAGTGAAATACAGACAAATTATATAGATCTCAAACATTTATGATAATAATTATTAATTATCAATTGATGCCTAATCATACAACAACATATATGCGCATGATATTCATCTCTTTAACTCACTCTTGATGTTGCTACCCGTGGTCTGATTCCGGGGTTACAAAACAAACGTAAAACTTTTCATGTGGAGAGTGAATTAGTGAGTAAAACACATCTTTGTTAATATTTTTGAAGCCAAAAGTTACAAAAGAAAATATTTCATCCATTCATGAACTAAAAGTTCCACATTTTAAGTTCATTTTATAAAGATCTGATAACTTTATTAAAGTCATTAACCTTATCAAGACTTCTTCTTTTTCAACCCGTTGGATATTTGTCACACAATATACTGATTTTGTATTGCAAAACATCCTTGTTCTATGGAAAAATTGAAGGTATCAAAGACATCAAAGCAGCTGTTTTTACTAAAGATCTAGACGGAAATCACTTTAGTGTTCTTGCTACCAAAGTGCCTTTTTCTTCTTGTTCTTTCCTTCCTCATCATCTTTTATTTCTACTTCCTTTTCGTCATCATCATCATCATTATCATCATCACCACTTGTTGTCAGCACTTGCAGTGCGTTAAGATAAGTGCTTGTCGGTTTCGCATACCCGCGTGATAAAACAATGTTAATGATGTGGTGTTTGCTTAGGACGTAGATTTTCAGTCACTGAAGGAAATACAAAAAAATAATAATAATAATGTGTCTTTGAGTGATTAGGGGCTCAGACAGATTGTAAGGTAATAGGACTAACGACGACACCAATTTCAAAAATAATAATTGTGCCATGATTTTTAAAGGCCATTTTTAATTTAACTGACGTAATTGCCAACACAATTATAATTAGTTAACTTTGCCTTAGGGTTCCATTTCTCCTTTGCTTGGCATCGGTATTCAAATAACGATAACAACAAAGAAGAATAACATATACTGATGATGATGACTAAAATGATAATGATAGTATAATAACGATAACAATACTGATGACTGTTATAGAGGGTTGTCACTTCTTTCTGCTATAGTCCACGGGTGTACAATCGAGGGCTTGAAGAAAATGCACCGTTAAGTAGAAAATAGGTTCTTTAATAACGAGCTGGAGCACAACATAATGACAGGGTCTCATCCTCACCGCTGCCTCGTGGAACAACAAAAAGCCTTTTGTTCCAACATTCCACGAGTGATACAGCACGTATAATAAATATATAGAAAGCAATACACTCTCGTGCTACACATTGCATCTAAGGAATACAGTCACCTATGATAACACCATCAGGTATATAGCGACATACAAATGATAGAAATAGATATCTAATGCTACTGGCACTCTTATAGGACTAAAAGATATCACAGTAACACTTTGGCGGCATTTTCGAATGTCGCATAGGTCTGGACGACACTATACTCGCATGAGACACTATCACACTATACCCACAATGGCAAAAACGATATAATCATTATGATAACAATAATATGATGATCATGATGACAGTTATGATATTAATGATGATTGTTATATTACTAATGGAACTAAAATGATGATGGTGATATTAATTATAAAGATA
>BOPN01001518.1:147922-160422 GCA_017312705.2 Penaeus japonicus
ACATCAACAAGAAGAATGGAATAGACGAAGAATCACAAGGAAAATCTCTCTAATTAAGACAATCATTTCAGCTAAAGGCAACCTTCTTTTTATTTTTATCTTTATTTCTACGTCTGATGATTACTTTGAAAATTGTGGTCTGATTAAATCCAGCCATATTACATGTTATTCAGTCTGTTATTTTTGTTTTTACACTGTCTTCATATTTATCTGTCTTTACATATGTTTTCTGTTTTATATATTTTTTCTCTTCCCTCTTCTTCATTTTTTTTTCCCTCTTCCTTCTGCTTTGTCTCTTTCTATGTGCCCTTATTCTCCCCATTTTATCCATGTATCTCTCCTCCTTTTTCCCTCTTTATCATTATTCTCGTCTTATTCTTTCTCCCATTTCTTCTCTCTCTTCTTCCTTCTTTCCTTCTCTCGTCGTCAATGCCTTTCAGAGAAGAACGAAAGGGAATGAGAGACAAGGGAATGAATAAGGAAAAAGAAACAGCAAGGTAAGAAATATCGTCGCTGAAGCGGATGATGGAATAGGAAAATCCTCTTCTCACTTTCTCTCCTTCTTATTTTTTTTCTTCTTCTGTTTCTTATTCTTATCCATTTTCGTCTTTCTTCTCATTCGTCTTCACTTCCTCTTCATCTTATTGTTTTCGTTATTTTTTTTTCTTTTCTTTTTTTGTCCCTCCATCTACCTCGGTCTTCTTTATATTTCATTCTTCACAATATTCATACCTTAGTTCCTTCTTTTTTTCTTCTCTTCCCGTCTTTCTCTTCTTCTCTATCCCTCCATGTTTTTGTTTCTTCTATTCTCCTCTTTCTTTCTTTAACCTTTTCCCCTTTTACTTTTTCTTCAACTCTTCCTCTTTCTCCTCCTCTTTATCATTATCATTTCATTATTATCATTACAATCACCTTTAATATCTCTTTTATTAGCATTTCTCTTATTATCACCATTTCTATTAGAATCAATATAATAATTCATGTAATCATTTGCTCTGCTGGAAATCCAAACTATTCTCAAAACTTTCACCTTGTGTATTATGCCACAGAAGATGCATAACAACAAAACACCTTTAATATCACTCAGGAAGGCAAATTATCAATCCATATAGCGATCAAATTAAAGCAACAAATTAACAACAGATATCATAAACCTTATTAAGACAAGAGTAAGCAAATTTTGTATGTTTATTATGATTATCAGCATTTTCACAATCGAACGGAAGATAAGAATTAAATCGATATGATCGTATAGAATAACGAAATAGGGCTAATTCAACCATGCGAAATATATCAAATTAGATATAGGAAACAAATGAAAATATAGATGCAAGTTTACATGTGGGCACGAAGTATGAGAGTACCATAACGTATGAATCAAATCTAATTGCAGACCAATATTACATCATGTTATAATATGGTAGGCAAATAATATGAATAACTTTTAATTTCATAATCAGGTCCAAATATCCAATACCAATAATAATTCATATTGCTGTATAATAACTACTTTATTCAGCAATGAGCAAATCAGGATTTCATGTCAAAATATGTTATATGATATATCAAATGATAACAAGAAGTTATAACAACATTTAAGTGTTAAACCAATAGATTCGGTCTTTCAAAGTAGCACATATTATAACTTATGATGACTCTTGTAATAAATCCCTCAGAACTATAAGGCAATCCTTCATAACTTATTTATAACCACTATCACGGACAATGAAAATAAATAATTGATTTCTTTGTTATTCAGTCAATTACTTATATGAAAATTTGCTATTTTATTCGGCATCAGCAATAAATAATTCATTTATATCCTCCATTTATACATTTCCCCAAACATTTCAGTTATAATGAATATAACATACAAATCAAATCTGTAAACAAGTGAATAATAAAATAAAAAAAATCCTCAATCATAATATACTTAAATTTTCACGAATTGAGAACAATTCCCCCACAAGAGGAACCGCCTTGTCGTGGTGCGGGGGCTTGAGCTCCTTCCTAGTACGAGCCCGCCCTGGATCTGGCCAGTCTCTTCCTCCCGTTAAGGTGGCCTTCCAGGGCAGGGTTCCCGTCCTGCACGCAGCCAGTTGTTCGCAAAAACCGTTTTCTCAGAGTGTAAACAAATAAGACAAATATTAATGGGTGACTCAATAAGATAATGTTACGTATATATACTAAATTTGGGGGTTGTAAAAAATAATTTAATTCATTATAACAGCATAATGTATTTCATAGCAAACAAAAACAATTAATATATACATTATTTACAATTTAGTTTGTTACTAGAAAACACTTATAAACTTTTGTTTTGTACAAAGCTATATTTGGATTAAAACTGATACAGCTTCCTGCTACTTATATAATTTCTGAGGATAATAATAGGGATGTGAGTGTGGATGTTGATAGTTTGTTCCTGCTTTTCGATTTTAATAAATTGACTTTAAAAAATAACCTTTCCACAATGGATGTAGGCAATGATAATATTTCTAAAGTAAATTTTAAAATATTTTCAAACATTAAAAAAAAAAGAAAAAAAAAAAGGATTATGTATCTGCGAACATTTTGTTCGCATGAGTGCGAACCGCGGACCGCAAGTCTGCGGATGATATTTCCCGCATTTTAAAAGTTCGCATAGCAGACGAAAATTGTATGAATTGGGAACCCTGTTCCAGGGGCGGATTCTCCGAGGGATGACCAAATGGTTCCTAAGGTGTTGATCTAGTAGGTGGGGTCACATCCCCCTTAGTCCTTCTCTCGCTTGGAGACCAAAGATAGTATAAAGGAAGATTGGCTTCTCCGCAGTGTCGGCTGTGAGCGATGCTCCTTGAATGTTTCTACGATTTGTTTACTTCTGAGAAAAAAAGTGTCAATGTCTGTCAATTTCTGTCGTCTGCGGTAAATGGTCACTGGTCAGTCACACATTCACAATAATGGCAACAGACTCTGCCATGATGCTTGTCCTGATCAGAATTTAAATGGTAAATACATTTTTAATTTTACTGTCATTTCCCTTATTTCATAAATTTTACATTATCATTGAAATAATCATCAACTTAACATTCCATATTATAGTGTATTTTCGTATATTTCATTGAAATTGTTCATTACACTATATCATAAATTATAAATATAACAGGTAGGAACAGCGGTAATGTAGGTAATATAATATTGAATGAAAGCCATTCAAAATTTTAATCATTCATCACTATTTGCAGAGGATAATGATATGTTATTTAAGATTTAAGCACGACCATTGCAATTTACAATTAGGAGTTTGGTAAATAGCTTACTTTATTTTTGTGGCCATAGCTTTCTCACTTCAATATGGAATAAATCATGTTAACTGAACTTACGTAAAATTAGAAAAACACCTTCATAATCAAATAGTGATAATGGATGTAATAATAATGATTATATTAGCAAAAATAATAAATTCCACTAAATAACCATATCAAGATTTTCAACCAGACATTTCTCCTTACTGGGGGGTAACCCAGACATGGCATATAAGTTTTCAACATAGTCATGGAAAAATGTCTAGCCACCTTCTAGTGGACCAAATATAGCATATGCAAGCACTGATACAGCAGTAGATAGAATATATAACTTTTGATTATGTGATTAAAGCTCCGCTATGTAATGTTATCTATGTATTTCTCATGCTACTTATGAATACACTATACTTAAGATTTACATATTTTTACAGGTTTCGGCCAAATTTCAAGTAACAACCAGTCTACTGCAAATATCAAAGATTTTGAATCAGTGCAACACCATCAAATTGGCTGTCTTCAACCAAAGGACATCCCCCAATATAGCTGAGCTATCACCAAATACTGTCACTCCAATAATCAAAAGTAATAATTATATTTACTTAAGAAGTAATTTTTATATTTGAAAATTTGCCATTCTTTTGGTTATTCACTCTCAGCCAAATTAGGTTTGCCGTAAACCATTGATGTGGTAGCAGCATAACATAAATAATAATACATCTAAAATTTCTACACTTTTATCAAATTCTGCTGTACCAAGTTTAAGTATGGTAATTTTACATCAGTGCTATGTAAGTTATATGAGCTGCCCTTATGGTTTAAAGATGGGATTCATGCAGGATAATAAATTGGGTAATAAATAGGACCAACCTTGATTTTAGGGGGCATTTCTTCTTCTTAATAAAGTGTAATGACAGAAAAAAGTAAATGCTGAATTGACTTCTCCATAAACAGATCTTGAAAAAGAAATACACCAGAAGACCAAAACTACCGTGCAAGCTCTCAATTGGTAGCTGCATTCGTATTTTCTTGCATTTGTGTGTTTCTCGTTATAATAATTGTCTATACTTGTATGTATGGGTGTTTGTATCTCCATTTGTATTTGTATATACTTATATGTATGTGGGTATTTGTCTGTCGGTTTTTTCCCACTTAATGATACATTTGACACCGATTTTTCTTAATGCATGTCAGATTCTTTTTCTCTGTACATATTATATTATTATATATATATATATATATATATATATATATATATATTTTTTTTCTTTTCTTTTCTTTTAATAAAACAACTTTGTACGTCTTCCCTCTTATTTTCCATTTGTTGAAAAAATAAAATATCCTCGCATTAACTAAAAAAGCATGTGTTCTCATAATAGATAAAATACGTTTTATTACAAAAAGATACTTTGACTCTTAGTTCATTCTGAAAAGAAATAATGATTTTTGGTTTATAATTTTGTTTACCTATTAATATATAAAATAACTATTTTGATTAACTGGCAAGATGAACTGGATGAACATCATCCACATTTTACTTTTTTAATATCATTATCAGGATCAAGTGATGCTACTGCCTTCGCCAGTGACCAGGACGCAGGCCTCTGTGATGCTGTATCCTATGCTACCATTATTATTTATTTTGTTCTTGGCGGAACATAACGTGCTGTTTAGGGAATTATTCTTTGCATTTATTTGCTGCTGATGAAAATGGTGAAACAAAATTTAATAATTATAGCATAATGATTTAGTCTTTACTGGAACTAGGGGGAAACTAAAACTATTTATATTAATATTTTAGCTTCTTTGACGATATCATGGATCTGCACAAGATGATTCCTGTCTCTCGGATTGCGGCGCAAATGGCATTGAAGAGGAAAAAATGTGCATCACTCGTTCAGCAGCTACGTGACCATGAATATTAAAATCCGTTACTGTATTCTACCATCTTTCTCACATAGATATAACCTCGGTAAAATGATTTGGGACTTGAATTTCTGATTTCATTGCTGCCGAGTGCCCACGGGAATTGTCTGTAAAACCTCGCTATCACTGCTCTGCTATGAGCAAACAGATAAATTCCAAGAGGTTGTAAGGCATCTGGTTAGACAATTCTTTTAGTGGGTTGTGTGGTTTATTGGATTCAGGGTTGGGCCTGTCAATCTGACGGCTGGGGATCGAGTCACGGTCAAGGAGGTAGAATTTGTATTTCTATACAGGCTCTTACTCAACTGCTTTTGTTTTTGTTTTTCCATGTTATAGCTAGGACAAACCTTAATGACAGGGAATGAATCACTTGTATTTTTTCGAATATTTTTTCACATTTTTCAAACTTTAGATTATTCGCGTGCTGTGTTGACGTATGGTCTGAGAATCGTTTGCCGTAATTTTATTACGAAATTCACACTAATAATGAATATATTGCAATAAGTATGACACCCCCTCGCAGGGGGGCGTGGCTGCTGAACCAACAGATTTCGCTGCGTCCGATGATGTATAGATCTAGCCATTTTTTCAAAAGCAAATGGAATAAAATTGATTTTTTCGTTAATTCATCAATAAACAAGTGCACCAGCGACAGCTAATGACTCAGTGAGATCAGTTAGCCTCTTGGCAGTATGTGAGTAATACCTACGCCGCGTCACGAAGTGCCTTTCGTAAAAAACCGCTTATTTTGCATTTATTGCTTATTGTAACTGAATAGTGATATTTGTGACAGTGTACAGACATCCCAAAGCGTAAGAAACAGTTGCGTTCTGCGCTAGAAAACGTGAAGAAAGTACGAGAGGCAAAAATGAGTGAGAGGCAACATGTGACAACAATTATATCGCCAGTCGCGTCCCCCCGTCCCTCCTCCTCCTCCTCCTCTGCTTTGCTACCAGTGGACCCCTCCTCCCGCCCTTCCACCTCCGGGATGGATATAAGAGGAGAAACACAAACGAGTGACGAGTTGCCTGTTCCTCTTACATCACTCCATGAGAAAAGGATGATGATGACAAAGAAACATATTTTAGAGGATTTTTCAGAAAAAGCTTCCAGCCCTCGATTTATTAGCACAGAAATTCAAGTAGGAAGGCTACTAGAAGGCTTCAAATGCCTTGATAAAAAGTGCAGTGGTTCCGTGTGTGTAAACATGTCACGGAATAGATGGGATGTGACAATGAGTGTCATTTGTAATAACTGTGGGAAAACATTCAATCGGTCTCCTTCGTGTTTGCCAGGCCACAGCATCACTGAAACCAATGTAAGGGAAGTGTACCTGACTCTCATAACTGGAACGGGCAGGGCGGGAATAATGAAAAGGGCTGCAGTGATAGGAGGGCAGACCTTTACCGCAGGCTCCTACCGACACCAATGTGATATTATTTATAACGAAATGAACAAATACTTCGTGAAAACAAACGCCGCTGCTCACAAAGCGGTATTTGATTACTACACCGATCACCATGACAATCAACCCGACGCCGACGGCATCCTCAACATCGAGGTTTCATTTGATGGCACCTGGATGACGAGGGGCCACAAATCACATGTTGGCGTCGGCTTCGTGATCGAGGTACATACAGGAATCGTCATCGATTTCGAAGTGCTTTGCAACTACTGCCGTACATGCAGTATTTCATCAAAAACACGCAAGCACAAATATATGAAAAATTACGAAGGTAAATCGGGAGCCATGGAGGCAGAAGAGGCTGTCCGACTGTGGAAAAGGTCAGAGGACCTGAAATTTCGGTATGTGACCTTTGTGGGGGATGGGGACAGCAATGCATACCTAGCCCTTCAGAAGCTGAATAGTGGCAAAGGGCCCTATCCCCACAGTCCTGTAATAAAACATGAATGTGTCAACCACATACACAAAAGGATGGGGACACGTTTGAGAAAGGTCAAAAAGGATGCAAGTACTTACACAACAACAAGAACAGGAAAACATCAGAGGAGGAGCTTGTTGGCAGGCAAACTGACCGACGATGCGATAGACAAATTGCAGTCTTATTATGGCATCGCCCTTCGGAACAAACACGAATCTGTTCAAGAGAAGGCAAAAGCAGCATGGGCCTCATTTTTTCACCACGCTGCTACCGATAAGGACCCATGCCATAATCACTGCCCCAAGGGGGAAACTTCTTGGTGCAAGTATAATCAGGCTGTGGCTAAAGAAGAGGTTCCTCCATCCCATACAAGAATGGGTCTCCTATTCTCAAAAATGACGTACGAAGAAAAGGACATAGTGAAGCAAGTGTACAGGGAGTTGGCATCGCCCAACCTGCTTCAGAAGTGTATGGGTGGCCAGACTCAAAACCCCAACGAGTCGCTCCACAGTTCTGTGTGGAACAAATGTCCAAAATCAAAGTTTGCTGGCCTTGCCCGAGTTGTATTTATTTCGCAAGTAACAGTACTTGAACACAACTTCAGCCACAAGAGGGATAACCTTATGACGAGCTTATTTGGTTCTTGTGAGGAGAGTCTGCAACAACTAGAATCACGGAAAATTGTATCATCCTCTAAGAAAAAAAACAGGAGAAAATTAGCTGTGGCTCCTGGCACTTCTTACCAGTCCGGGGCCTTCTAAGACCAAACCCAGTGACAAAGAGTGGTGTAGGCAGCCATGACACCCGCGTCACCCGAGCGTGTAATACCCTTAGGGGGGGGGGGACTGGGAAGCTTAAAGCACTTGAATAAAGATTTGGAAGATCTTGGAAGCAGGATCTATCATGTAAGTACAATTACAGTTGCGTTTTCGATCTTATAATACAAATACGGCAACGAAAACCGTTCAAAATCTTTAAATGCCCGTATCTCAGTTTGTACAGATTTTATATTCAAATTCTATCTCCTCCCTTAATTTTCGTACGATTTTTAAAAATTATGTCTCATTGGAATGCTTGAATATCGTAGTATTTTTATTCTTACCCAGATTTCAATTTTTTTTTTTTTTGATGATGGAATTTATTAACCACAAAGATAAGTCACGTTTGGGAAGCAATAAATGCAAAATAATGACTCGAATTTTAAAAATCGCTAAGAACTATAGGAGCACATAGGATAGACTCATATCCTATTGAATATGAAGCATTTCGCACGAGAAATAACGACGGAGATGCATTTTATTTCAACACAGGGCTCTATGGCATGATTCTCCCCTTAAGGAACCATCGGCTCAGTCACGCGATAACCGTCTCGCAGTTGTAAACAATGGCTCCGAGCAAGCGAAAGTGTGCAGCGATGCTAAACTTTGTTTTAGCAGTTGCTGAGCGTAAGAAAATGCAATCAAAGAAACAAATTTGGCTCCGTTCATGGTTGAAAAGAGAGAGACTGAGAGTGTTTACCATCGCCTTGTCAAGGAATTAACCTTGGAAGATCCTAACGAAATGAAGAAATGGCTTAGACTGGACAAAGTGCAATTTGACCACCTCCTTCATCTAGTAACACCCTTAATTAATTCAAAAGAGTGCTACTAAGATGAGGAAGGCAGTGACTCCAGGAGAACGCCTGACCCCTACTCTGCGATATTTGGCAACAGGTATGTACTATATAAAGCTTAAAAATCTCTATTGGTGGTATGATATTTTTAGAATTTTCTACAGTACTTACGGCAGTGATTCCTAACCTTTACACTTAGGGGAAAGCCATGTTGTAATTTTCATACTCCAAGGAACCACATATACAGTATACAAATGTATATATATTATATTTTAAAGCAAAGTTTTTGGGCAGTATTATTCATATGAAATCAATATCCATATGCTTGGTCAGAATGTGGAGTCCACTTTCATTTCCACAAATTCTTGTCTATTCTAAGAGCTTAAACATATCTGAGGTGGATTTTTATCATTTAGTTGTGTTCTTCGTGAAAAAGATGTACTTTATAAAAAGAGAAGACTATCAGATACTATGCCTACAGCTTTTTCTAGCTTTGATGATATCTTTTTGTTATTCCACTTATTTTTTTTTTTAACAAAACTTACGGATTCTATATTGTACATCACATGTTGAGTAGGAATTATGAATAAGCAAGGCTTGTAAACTTGAAATTCAAGTTTCATAAATTATTAGAAAAATATTGTTTTTCTCGTTATAAACTTACAATAGGGCCGCGGCATACTTTTGCTGTAAATATATGGTGAAGATTTGTTGTCCTTTTTGGGGAAGAGGGGCAGGAGTTCCTCTTAAAGGGGGTTACAGGGGAGAAAGTCCCTGTTAAGTTATGGAGGACATAATTACGATAACAACATTATATGATATCCTTGATATGACGTGGCCGTGTTGTAAGGCTTTACTGATGCATTTCTTCTGGGATAGTGTATCTTCAACTGTAGGCATTATTAATATTTGAATTATTATTAGCTGTAGTGACAGTCAAGAGGTAGTAGTGCCATTTGTCCTCCACATCAACAGAGGCAAGAATGTCTGTCCACGGGTGCTGGGTATTCCACTGCCCAAACTGTATGATAGAGGACTGTGTGAGTTG
This sequence comes from Penaeus japonicus, assembly GCA_017312705.2. Classification (NCBI taxonomy): domain Eukaryota; kingdom Metazoa; phylum Arthropoda; class Malacostraca; order Decapoda; family Penaeidae; genus Penaeus; species Penaeus japonicus. Next base: position 157,676 of record BOPN01001518.1, read on the forward strand.
TCTGTATTTCCTGGTCTTGGTCTGCTTTAGCTGTGAGACGGTGGGTGAAGGCAGCCATGACACTGATACATGTCAGCTGGAGCCCACAGGAGAATATGGTAGAGGAGGCTGGTACCAGTCATGTAAATCTGTAGGAATAAATCAAGGCTTCTTTGTTTATAAGTGGGAAAATTGACTACTTGACAAAGATAGAGCTCATTTTGCTAGTTAAGAGTATCTATTTCATTTATTTCATTAATATCACCACATATAAACATCTTGAACGACGTATATCACACACGTAGAAGGTCAGTGATGTGAGTCAGGTGGCTAAGTAGGAACTGTTTGGTGGGAGCTTGTGGAGGATGGTAGAGCACACATGAGGGATGCGGTGAGGCGGGGAAGGTGAGGGGTGGTCATCCAGAACTTCCACAGCCAAGGGGGAGAGCGAGAGATTTTGGGACAGCAGAACGACCCCTCCTCCCCATTCATTTGTGCGGAGGCGATGGGACATGGGATATATATATACTATCTGCTTGAATCTGCCACGCCTCTGTGATGGCTACAATACCCGATGATTCAGAAGTGATGATAGTTTCGTCTATTTTATTGTTGAGGGATGTGATGTTGGACATGAGGAATTATGGGAAACTGTACCAGAGATGGGGAACTTCAAAATGTCTGTAGGGTTTAGTTGGTTGGGACCTCCTTTCCTTGTTCCTTGTCCAGATTACGGGTATGAGCCATTGAATGTGACGACTTCCCTTGCTACCCCAGTCATGAAAAATGACTAAATCTTTTAGTCTAGGGGATGGGATCCCAAGAGCGTCTGTAGGAGCCGCGTGAGAGCAAGTCTCAAGCTTCCTGCTTCGGCACGAAAATGTAATTAGGGGTTCGATTGCCAAGGGCAGGATAGAACTAAAGTAAATTCAATAAATGGTACCGTATGAACGTTCAAATAGCATGGCCAAAGCTGCAACCATCTATCCTGACCCAAGAGAAAGTCTAAAGATGCGTTGCATCGATAACTCATTAGGCAAGAGTAGCAACTAATAAATCCACAAAAAAACAATCACTTGTCAGAATAGACTGTTTGCAAATGACCTTTCTAAATATATTAAATCAGTAATCAACAGGAGCCATTTATTTTGTAATGACTGTCGCCAATTCCTCTCAAAAAATAAACAAATAAAATTCATAGATAGGCAGAGGTTTCAACAAACGATAGTCTATATCATTACAGTTCGTATGATAATAAGCCAGCATCATATAATTAATTAACCCATTGATTAACCAATTGAAGTAATCCACCATGTAAGTGGTATCATCAATAATTAAACCAAACAAAATCTCAAGCATCGAAATCACTGTAATGTAATGTCGCCACGTAAATAAGGATGCTTGGCTTCCAAATAATGTATTAATTCATATCATCTATGTGGCAAAATCAAGTAAAATAGATAAATAATTAAAGTGAATAATCATACGATGCCTCAAACATTCTATTTCTTTAAAAGTAAAAGCCAGTTTTCAAAATTATTATTAATAATCATAACCATATAAAAACAAAATAAACCTCCATAAAAACAACCTCAATAAAAGTATAGATAAAAAAAAATACCTGTAAAAATGCTGGGTCTCCAATAGCAAGAAAATCCAAGAATAAAAATCTGTTAAAAAAAATGTCGGCTTTCTGAAGGAAAGACCGACCATAAAACACTGAGCCAGGGCACTTCGCAACTACCCTAAATCGTTGACCCGACTTTCTATACCAACAAGGTCGTGTGCCAACCTTGTTTCACTCGAGTCTGCGCAGCAAGACTCGTTTTAGTGGCAATTGCCGTCTGCTCTTAAAAACGTTAAGGCTTTTCCTCTCGATTTCTTACATTGTTCTTATTTAGTAGATTTTAAAATGGGAGATTTATACATAAAAACACAATGTATTTTACAGGAATATAAGAAACTTAATATGCATGCGTAATTTTAAAAATAAAAGCAATGATAAATATGTGGGCTAGCCAACAACCCAAATGGAATTTTCCATCGCCAGTGTAAAAAAAAGTCTGTTCTCAAACGATGATACTCTTAAAAACTCCAGGGCTATTTGGGTATGATCAAGGTCATTCTCCTCCTTAGCCAGGACCATAGCATCTCGTCCAGGGCGTCTGGATCCTCTGTCAGCGCCTCCTGTAGAAAGTTCCTCTGTATCATCGCTTTTGTCTCTGACAGGATCCTTACGTCCTGGTACCATGAATAACTCGGGATTACAAGGGAATCTGAGTAGGAGCCCCGACACAGGGGCGAGATCGGTCGAAGGGAGCTGAAGCATCAGCTCACTACAAGTCTTTGGATCACTTCACTGTTTGGGTAACCACAACTGTGTTTAAGAGGATATTTTTTCCTGTTGTATCGAAGATGCACCATATTAAAAAAAAAAAAAAAAAAAAAAAAACGGTACACAAATTTAGAGAAATAGGAAAGTGGACAAGGTAGTAGGTGGGTTACTTGCGATGTATTCAAGTAAAGTTCGATTTCTTGGAATATACATTGATACTATGGTATTCACTGAAAATTGCGAAGTAACTGCACAGTGCTTGTACCAGCCCAAGTGAATATAATATTCCACAAAGGAGCAGAAACACAGTTGAGGCCAACAACCGGCCTAGGCTGTCCAGGAGTGCCGACTTGCATGTCCGTCTAGTATTGCGTCAGGTCAATGTGTTCTTTGGACCCCAAAGAAGGGGTCCGAAGTGTTAAAGAATACGGCA
>BOPN01001518.1:165422-167922 GCA_017312705.2 Penaeus japonicus
TCTCTCTCTCTCTCTCTCTCTCTCTCTCTCTTCCTCTCTCTTCCTCTCTCTTCCTCTCTCTCTCTCTCTCTCTCTCTCTCTCTCTATCTATCTATCTATCTATCAATCTCTTCCTCTTTCTCTCCTTACCGGGATGTCGAAGTGTCTCGTGATATTGCAAGCAATGTTGCCAGCCAAGTCGAAGGGAGAAAGTTCATGTTAGCATCTTGTTGACTTGATAACGTGTGCAGGGGTGGTGAGTACTGGGTAGGGGGGGGGGGCGTTGAGATGGTGATGTTCGGAGAGAAATGGATAAAAGGAAGAAGGAGGAGGGGAAGGGAGGGGAGGGGAGGAGGAGGGGAGGGGAGGGGGAGTGGGAAGAGGGTGATAGAGAATTTTGGAGATGGGAATAGAGATATTTAATCATCAACTGGGAGAGAGAAGGAGGGAGGGAGGAAGGGAGATAGGGAGGGAGAAAAAGTGAGAGAGAGAGAGAGAGAGAGAGAGAGAGAGAGAAAGAGAGAGAGAGGGTCAGAGAGAAAGAGAGACATGACAAGAACACACAACTTATCAATTAGTTTTCTTTCCCTTCTCCATCCCTCTCCTCCATCTCCTTCTTCCCTTCCATTTCCCCTTTCCCCCTCTCCTTCCTGTCCCATCATCCCCGCCCCACCCTTTATACCCACCCCCTCCCATCCCCTAACTCTTCAATCTACCCCTTCCACCCCTCATCCCCACCCCTCCCTCTCCCTCCTCCACATCCCCTTCCCCTCTCTCCCCAATCCCCTTCCTCTTTGCTTTTACCATTTCAGTCCCCGTTCCCTTGAATGTAGAACTCCCGTGTCATNCTCTCTCTCTCTCTCTCTCTCTCTCTCTCTCTCTCTCTCTCTCTCTCTCTCTCTCTCTCTCTCTCTCTCTCTCTCTCTCCCTCTCCCACTCACTCACTCACTTTAATTAGTCGTAAGTATAAGTTTCGTAATTTAAGCATACAGTTCATCTGCGGCCGCATATGAAATCGATATTCCAATAAGTGGACAAGTATCGTTTTATCTACGCCGAGACAAGACGAAAGATTATAGAAAATCCATGTGCTTAAGATGTACAGTCCTTCGGGCATCGGCACGCCCTCATAATTAGAGTTATGAAAGATGAGGCATCTTTCTCCTGCCCCCCCCCCCCCACTCCCCACACACACATACTTTTCTCCTAAAGAAAATGAATTAGCAAAGGCGTACATGATATCCCTTTCGCTCCGGTAGTATGATTATTTCAGTAATGATATTGATAATGATGATGGTAATAACAAGGTAATGAAGTTGATAAGCAATAGTAGTAGATGTTGTGGTAGTAGTAGTAGTAATTGTAATGATAATAATGATAACAATGATAATGATAATAATAATAGAAATGATGATATTGATAATTTTGATAATGATAACAATAATGATAATGAAGATGATAATTTTTTATGAAAAAGATTATAATGATATTTATGAATATGATAAAGATAATCATAGTAATGATTATGATAATAAAACAAAGATATTAATAATCATAAAAAGAGTAACCGCAACAATAATAATGATGATAACAATAATGATGAATAACAAGAATAATGATAATGATAATAATTATGATTATGATAATAGGGATAAAAAGAATAATGATAATGTTGATAATGATAATAATGATGATTATGATAATAGGGGTAAAAATAATAATGATAATATTGATAATGATAAAGATAATAATTGTATTGATAATGATGATAGTAATGATTATGATGATGATAGTATTGATAATATGGATAAGGGTTAAAAATAACATTGACCATAATGATAATGTTATTGTCAGTAATGAAAATAACGATAAAGATACACCGTTAACGAATACAACAAACCAACGATACCAACGATCCCAATCAGCAAGACGATCCCAATCAACAATTCGACAGCAATCCCAAACCTGGCCAGGCCGATCCGCCCAGCGAACATCTTCCTCAGTCCTCGCCAAGACAGATATGTATATTAATGGACCATCAGCCTCCTAAGAGCCTCAGATCTGTAAGTATTTCCAATGGCCGATGAATGGGTGGGATGATAGGCTATAATGCTCGCGATTTATCACAAGGCTTCGCTGCCGGCGGAATTAGCCACGGAATGGTGTAATTATTCTTGGGTTCAGGCGATGGGGGGGGGGGGATTGCCACAGGGGGTTGGGGAACTTGGGAGTGGCTACAGGGGATGGGGAAAGTGGGAGAGGGGTTGAAGGGATGGGGAACGTGGGAGACGCCGAAGGGGTTGGGGAACGTTGGAAAGGGCACAGATGGGGAACGTGGGAGACGTCACAGGGGATGGGAAACGTTGGAGATGCTACGGGGTATGGGAAGGTGGAAGGGGCCACAGGGAATGGGGGATATATAAAGAAACTAAGACTAGATTGGGTGAAGGGAAGCTGAGAGAAGCCTAAAGGAATGAGGGACATGGGAAAGAAGCCACAAGAAATGGGGAACATGGGAATA
>BOPN01001518.1:202922-207922 GCA_017312705.2 Penaeus japonicus
ATGCCCTACCCCCTCCCCCCACCCGCCTTCTTTTATCTCCCTCATACCCTCTCCTTCCCCGTCGCCCCCCCTCCTTCCCTCCACCCCACCCCACCCCGCCCCACCCCACCTCACACCCATGAAGACAGATCATCAAGTGCAATCAGCTGCATCCATCACAGCACGTGGCGGGCGAGCGAGAGAAGAGCGAGAGAGGAGCTAGAGAGAAGCGAGAGAGGAGCGAGAGAGGAGCGAGGGAAAAGCGAGGGAGGGGCGAGAGAGGAGCGAGGGAGGGGCGAGAGAGGAGCGAGAGAAGAGCGGGAGAGGAGCGACAGAGGAACGAGAGAAGAGCGACAGAGGAGGGAGAGAGGAGCGCGAGAGGAGGAAGAGAGGAGCGAAAGAGGAGCGAGAGAGGAGCGAGAGAGGAGCGAGGGAGAGGCAAGGGAGGGGCGAGAGAGGAGCGAGAGAAGAGCGACAGAGGAGCGACAGAGGAGCTACAGAGGAACGAGAGAAGAGCGACAGAGGAGGGAGAGAGGAGCGAAAGAGGAGGGAGAGAGGAGCGAAAGAGGAGGGAGAGAGGAGCGAAAGAGGAGCGAGAGAGGAGCGAGGGAGGAGCGAGAGAGGAGCGAGAGAGGAGCGAGAGAGGAGCGAGAGAGGAGCGAGAGAGGAGCGAGAGAGGAGCGAGAGAGGAGCGAGAGAGGAGCGAGAGAGGAGCGAGAGAGGAGCGAGGGAGGAGCGAGAGAGGAGCGAGAGAGGAGCGAGGGAGGAGCGAGAGAGGAGCGAGAGAGGAGCGAGAGAGGAGAGAGGGAGAGAGAGAGAGAGAAGGAGAAAGTGAGAGAGAGAGAGAGAGAGAGAGAGAGAGAGGGGGGGGGAGGATGAAAGAAAGATAAAGAGAGAGAGAGAGAGGGGAGGGGAGAGGATTCACATGAAAATTGTACTTATATACTTATAGAACTTGCAATGAACATTAATCCACTCTCAATGTTGTCAAAAATAAACAATATCAATTCCAACTATAATATCTACACAATATTTACAGCCACAGTACATACCATCAAATATCTATCCACACCGTTATCTATTCGTTATTTAGAACTGTCAAAGACACAGTGAGTGACTTAGTACCAATAAGAATAAAAACAATTCAAAAATAAAGAAATCCTAGCAGATAACTCAATACTCATACAGTTACAATAACGCCTGGCGCCGTTATCCTCACCGCAATAGATCACCGACAGCCAGACGAGAAACATCGCAATTATATGTGCCGCAAATTCGCTATTTGGTGGGCCCCCCTGTGCTAGTAAAGTACGAGAGATGGAGAGTAATAAAAATGATAGGTAGAAAGGAAAAGGAGATAGGAGATAAATAGATGGAGAGAGGGAGAGAGGGAGGGAGAAAGGGAAGGTAGAGGGAGAGAGAGAGAGAGAGAGATGGGGATAAAAATAGAGATAGAGAGAAATAGAGAGAGAGATATAGAAGGAGGGGACAAGTGAGCGAGCGTGAGAGAGAGAGAGAGAGAGAGAGAGAGAGAGAGAGAGAGAGAGAGAGAGAAAGAGAAAGAGAAAGAGAGAGAGAGAGAGTAAATTTAACGATACAGATTACCTGAACATACCACGAAAAGCGAAGATGCGCAAGGGAGACATGATAAACATATAGAAATCAGGGCTAATTAATAGTGGAAAATATCAAACGTTGGAGACAGACGATCAGTAGACCTCATCCCCAAACAGACGAAACCGAAAGCAGACAATATGGAAGGCAAAGCAACAAAGAAAGAAAAAAGCAACAAAGAAGAAGAGCAATAAACAAGGCAAAGCAACAAAGAAAGAAAAAAGCAACAAAGAAGAAGAGCAATAAACAAGGCAAAGCAACAAAGAAAGAAAAAAGCAACAAAGAAGAAGAGCAATAAAGAAGGCAAAGCAACAAAGAAAGAAAAAAACAACAGAGAAGAAGAGCAATAAAGAAGTCAAAGCAACTAAGAAGACAAAGCAACCAGGTCGACTGACTCGCGGAACATCATCCTTCACAAGTCGACCTCCCGAGTCCGGTGAAACTCGAGTGGTCGAACGGGTCGCTTTGGGTTCCGACGGCTTTCTTCTGGTTGGGAGGGACGTGAAAGGATCTCGGGCCAAGGGGTTACGGTGGGCTGAGGAGGTGGAGGAGGTGGAGGTGGTGAGAGCGAGAGAGGAGGGAGAGGAGCGAGAGGGCGAGAGGAGCGAAGAGGAGCGAGAGAGGAGGGAGGAGGAGCGAGAGAGGAGCGAGAGAGGAGCGACAGAGGAGCGAGAGAGGAGCGAGAGAGGAGCGAGAGAGGAGCGAGAGGAGGAGCGAGGAGGGAGCGAGAGAGGAGGGAGAGGAGCGAGGGGGAGGAGCGAGAGAGGAGCGAGAGAGGAGCGAGGAGGGAGCGAGGAGAGGAGCGAAGAGGAGGGAGAGGAGCGAGAGAGGAGGGAGAGAGAGAAGCGAGAGGGCGAGAGAGGAGCGACAGAGGAGCGAGAGGAGCGAGGAGGAGCGAGAGAGGAGCGAGAGAGCGAGAGAGGCGAGGAGGAGGGAGGGAGGAGCGAGAGGAGCAAGGGAGGGAGCGAGAGAGGGCGAGGGAGGGCGAGGAGGCCGAAGAGGAGGGAGAGAGGAGCGAGAGAGAGGAGGGGAGGAAGGCAGAGAGGAGCGCGAGAGAGGAGCGAGAGAGGAGCGAAGAGGAGCGAGGGAGGAGCGAGAGAGGAGCGAGGGAGGAGCGAGAGAGGAGCGAGGGAGGGAGCGAGAGAGGGAGCGAGGAGGAGCGAGAGAGGGAGCGAAAGAGGAGGGAGAAGGAGCGAGAGAGGAGCGAGGGGAGGAGCGAGGAGGAGCGAGGGAGGAGCGAGAGGGGAGCGAGGAGGGGGAGCGAGAGAGGGCGAAAGAGGAGGAGAGAGGAGCGGAGGGAGAGAGGAGCGAGAGAGGCGCGAGAGGAGCGACAGAGGAGCGAGGGAGGAGCGAGGAGGCGAGAGGCGAGAGGCGACAGAGGAGCGAGAGAGGAGCGAGGGAGGAGCGAGAGAGGAGGGAGAGAGGAGGAGCGAGAGAGGGCGAGAGAGGAGCGGAGAGGAGGAGGGAGAGAGGAGCGAGAGAGGGCGAGAGAGGAGCGGAGAGAGGAGGAGAGAGGAGCGAGAGAGGAGCGAGAGAGGAGCGAGGGAGGAGGGAGAGAGGAGCGAGAGAGGAGCGAGAGAGGAGCGAGAGAGGAGCGAGAGAGGAGCGAGAGAGGAGCGAGGGAGGAGCGAGGGAGGAGCGAGAGAGGAGCGAGAGAGGAGCGACAGAGGAGCGAGAGAGGAGCGAGGGAGGAGCGAGAGAGGAGCGAGAGAGGAGCGAGAGAGGAGCGAGAGAGGAGCGAGGGAGGAGGGAGGGAAGAGGGCGAGGAGGCAGGGAGGGCGGAGAGAAGCGGAGAGGGCGAGAGAGGAGCGAGAGGCGAGGGAGGAGCGAGAGAGGGAGCGAGAGAGGGGCGACAGGGAGCGAAGGGAGCGAGGGAGGAGCGAGGAGGAGCGGGGAGAGGAGCGAGGAGGAGCGACAGAGGAGCGAGAGGGCGAGGGAGGAGCGAGGGAGGAGCGAGAGAGGAGCGAGAGAGGAGCGAGAGAGGAGCGAGAGAGGAGCGAGAGAGGAGCGAGAGGAAGAGAGAGGGCGAGGGAGGGAGCGAGAGGAGCGAGGAGGGCGACAGAGGAGCGAGAGGGAGCGAGAGAGGAGCAAGAGAGGAGCGACGGAGGGCGAGGAGGAGCGAGAGAGGGCGAGGAGGGCGAGGGAGGAGCGAGAGGAGCGAGGGAGGAGTGACAGAGGAGCGAGAGAGGAGCGAGAGAGAGGAGCGAGGGAGGAGCAGAGGAGCGAGAGAGGGCGAGAGAGGAGCGAGAGAGGAGCGACGGAGGGAGCGAGAGGAGCGACAGAGGAGGGAGAGGGCGACAGAGGAGCGAGAGAGGAGCGAGGAGGAGGGCGAGAGAGGGCGAGGGAGGAGCGACAGAGGAGCGAGAGAGGAGCGAGAGAGGAGCGAGAGAGGGCGAGAGAGGGCGAGAGAGGAGCGAGGGAGGGGGCGAGGGAGGAGCGAGAGGAGCGATAGAGGAGCGAGGAGGAGCGAGAGAGGAGCGAGGAGGAGTGAGGGAGGAGCGAGAGAGGAGCGAGGGGAGGAGCGAGAGAGGAGCGAGAGAGGAGCGAGAGGCGAGAGAGGGCGAGGAGGAGCGAGAGAGTAGCGAGAGAGGAGCGAGGGAGGAGCGAGAGAGGAGCGAGAGAGGAGCGAGAGAGGAGCGAGGGAGGAGGGAGAGAGGAGGGGAGGAGAGGGCGAGGGAGGAGCGAGAGGAGAACGAGAGAGGAGCGAGAGGAGGCGAGGGAGGAGGGAGAGAGGAGGGAGAGAGGAGCGAGGGAGGAGCGAGAGGAGCGAAGGAGGAGCGAGAGAGGAGCGAGAGGAGCGAAGGAGAGGAGCGAGGAGGAGAGGGAGAGAGGAGCGAGGAGGAGCGAGAGGAGCGAAAGAGGAGCGAGAGAGGAGGGAGAGAGGAGCGAGAGAGGAGCGAGAGAGGGAGCGAAGAGGAGCGAGAGGAGGGAGGGAGCGAGGGGAGGAGCGAGAGAGGAGCGAGAGAGGGGAGGGAGAGAGGAGCGACAGAGGAGCGAGAGAGGAGCGAGAGAGGAGCGAGAGGAGCGAGGGGAGGGCGAGAGAGGGCGAGAGGAGCGAAAGAGGAGAGAGGGCGAGAGAGAGGAGGGAGAGAGGAGCGAGGAGAGGGCGAGGGAGGAGCTAGAGAGGAGCGAGGAAGGAGGAGCGAGGAGGAGCGAGAGGAGGAGAGGAGCGAGGGAGGGCGAGAGAGGAGCGAGAGAGGGAGCGAGGGAGGAGCCGAGAGAGGAGCGGGGAGGGAGAGGAGTGAGAGGGGAGGGAGAGAGAAGCGAGAGGGAGCGAGAGAGGGCGACAGAGGAGCGAGAGAGGAGCGAGGGGAGGAGCGAGAGGGCGAGGAGGAGCGAGAGAGGAGCGAGGGAGGGGAGGGAGGAGCGAGAGGGCGAGGGAGGAGCGGAGAGGAGCGAGGAGGAGC
>BOPN01001518.1:220422-225422 GCA_017312705.2 Penaeus japonicus
GCGTCTCACGAGGGAGTCACACTATATCAGAATGATTGCCAATATGCTCTCAGCTCTCACTATACGAGGTCACAGAGGAGAAACATTATCATATCTCAAGCATTCTGCTCGAGTTCTGCTTCCTCTCGCATATCTCTCTCTCTCTCTCTCTCTCTCTCTCTCACATACACACACACACACACACACACGTACACACACACACACACGCACACACACGCACACACACACGCACACACCTTCCCCCGGTCTTCCTCTGCTCCTTGTATCCGGGTTGCCAGGTAGCTCTTGTTACAAACAAAATTCTTCCTTATTCCTTCTCTCTTTTTATGCAAAAAAAATATTTTGCTATTCTGCCTCTCATTCTTTATTCAAAAACTTTGAATCAATAATATGGTATATACATTTTCTTTTGACGTGAGGTCGCCATATTTCTTGCAATGTCACAAAGGAAGCATTATTTCGGTGTTTATACTGATATTTATTTATCTATTTATCTTTTATTCTTGTCGCTTCTCCTTTCTCTCTCTCTCTCTCTCTCTCTCTCTATCTATCTATCTACCTATCTATCTTTCTCTCCCTCCCTCCCTCTGTCTCTCTTCCCCTCCCTCTCTCTCCCCCCCCCCTCTCTCTCTCTCTCTCTCTCTCTCTCTCTCTATCTATCTATCTACCTATCTATCTTTCTCTCCCTCCCTCCCTCTGTCTCTCTTCCCCTTCCTCTCTCCCCCCCCCCTCTCTCTCTCTCTCTCTCTCTCTCTCTCTCTCTCTCTCTCTCTCTCTCTCTCTCTCTCTCTCTCTCTCTCTCTCTCTCTCTCTTCCACTCCCTCTCTCCCTCTCTCCCTCTCTCATCATAACGTAACCTAACCTCAACGAAGCCAGCATGTCGTGAATCCAATCCCTCTCGCAAGCAATTCTTTTCTCCCTCTATCTCCACAACATTCTGAAGAGCAAAACATTATATGAAAAAAGCAAGAATTCGAGGAGGAATTCCCTTTGCTTCGCGTATTAATCAAGGCCTCGCGAGCTTCAGAAGATTCAGTTTCAAACCTTCAGGACGCGGAATGAGACTTGGTTCAACGATACCCTTGGCGGCCGAAGCTTCAGCGGGTGTTGCCAGGCGAGTGAGATCCAGGAGGGGGAGAGAGGGAGAGAGAGGGAGAGAGAGGGAGGGAGAGGGAAACGAAAGAGATCGAGAGATAAATAGATAGTTAGAGAGAAGGAGAGAGAGAGAGAGAGAGAGAGAAGAAAGAAAGAGAAAGGATGAGAGAGAGAGAAAAGAAAGAAAGAGAGAGAAAGAAAAGAAAGAAAGAAAGAGATAGAAAGTAAAGAAAGAGAGAGGGAAAAGAAATAAAGAAAGTAGGAGAGAGAGGGGTGGGGGAAGGAAAAAATGAAAGAGAGAGAGAAGAAAAAGAAAGAAAGAAAGAAAGAGGAGGAAACGAAAGAAAGAGAGAGAGGAGGGGGATGAAAGAGTGAGTGAGAGGGAAAATAAAGAAGAAATAGAAAGAGAGAGAGAAAAAATATTATATTGCAGTAGTAATGAAAATAGTAATAATGATGATAATACAGTAGTAAGGAAAATAGTAATAATGATGACAGTAATGATTTTGATAATAGAAATGATGATGATGATAATGACAATAATGATGATAATGATAGTGATGATAATATTGATGATGATGCGAAAAATAATAATTATGATAATAATGATAGTAATGATAATGATAATAATGACAGCTATAATCATTTAAGGATATATAGAAAATTATAATAATGATAATGATTACGATAGAAATAATGATGACGATAAGGATAATAATGATTATGATATTGAAAATATTAATGATGATCATATCAACGATAATGATAATTGGAATGATGATATCAATAGTGAATATATTGATGGAAATTATAATAAGGATGATGCTATCGATTATGGTAATAATAGTGATAGTAATGATGATGATATAAATGATAACAAAATAATGATGATAATAATGCCAATAATGATAATGATGATAAGAGTAATGATAACAATTATAATGATAATAATGATGATAATGACAATGATAGTAACTAGGATGCTGATAAGGATGATAATGATACAGACGATTAAGAGGATGATGATGATAATAATAGTTAAGTAAATGGTAATAATGATAATGGTAATGAAATAACAATGATGATGATAAAGATAGTGTTAATAGTAACAATGATGATGATGATGATAACAATAATGATAACAATCTCAAAACAGAAATATACAGCATCACTTAAACCAATAACAATGCTTCATGCAAATGCTGTCATCAATTCATAATCTAAAGTATCAGGTCTTCGGAAAATAAAAAAGGGAAAAAAATAAGGACTTACGTAAAGCTGAGTTATAATAAGTATAGTAGATGAATATAGGAGAGACAGAGACAGAGAGAGAGAGAGGAGGGGGTGGGTAGAAATAGAAAGAGAGACAGAGAAAAAGAAAGAGAAAGAGAGAGAGAAAAAATAGAGAGTTAGGCACAGAGAGAGAGAGAGAGTGGAGAGAAATAGAGAGTTAGAGAGAGAGAGAATGAGACATAGAGAGAGAGAGAGAGAGAGAGAGAGAGAGAGAGAGAGAGAGAGAGAGAGAGAGAGAGAGAGAGAGAGAGAGAGAGAGAGAGAGAGAGAGAGAGTTAGAGAGAGAAAGAGAGAGATGGCAAGAGATAGAGGGGAGGGGGGGGGGAGAAATAGAGTTAGAGAGCGAGAGAAATAGAGAGTTAAAGAGAGAGAGAGAGAGAGAGAGAGAGAGAGAGAGAGAGAGAGAGAGAAGGGGGGATAGAGCGTTAGAGAGAAAAATAGCGAGAAAGAGAAACAGAGAAAAACAACAACGAGAAATAGAGAGAGAGAAAGAAAGAGAGACACAGCCAGGCACATAGCCAGGCCAACAGAGAAACACACTTCCCACTAACAACGCCAACACGAAGACAAACTTTTTTTCCCTCTCTAATTCGATCTGATATTGTAATTTCCGGGAAAGAACTTCATTTATGTGAACTATTCAGCGGGGCCAACTGGCGTGTATTTTTATTCATTGGAACGGAATAAACGCAATACGGAAAAGTTCACGTGTTTGTCATTTTTCTCTTTCAATATTTATCCAACGCGTCACGTCGAACATCGTGCTTGCTAACAGGAAATCTGATGTTATGTGGATGTTCACCTTTTCCTCCGATTTAATTTTATTATTTCATTAAACTTCTTTTGTTTTCTTATTTCGGTTTTCTTCTTTTTTTTCTTTTTTCTTTTTATTGCTTTATCTTTTATTTTTATTTTTTTTATTCATTATCATTATTTTTTTTTATTTTTTTATTTTTTTGCTTTCAAATATTGTCTAGAACTCGGGTCTTTCATAAAAAAAAAGAAAATGTATGAAGAAAAACACATACTGTTCATTTTTGTAATCAATATATATATTTTTTTTGTCATAATTATATCATATCATTATTTACGATGATGATGATGATGATGATGATGATGATGATGGTGGTGGTGGTGGTGGTGGTGATGATGATGATGATGATGATGATGATAATGATGATGAGGATGAGGAGGTGGAGAAGGAGGAGGAGGATAATGAAGATGAAGAAATACTGATAGAAATAAATGAATAAGATGTAATGATAACAGTAACAAAACTAACATTGTTATACGTCTTACTACAAACATTATTATTTTACAGAAATATCGTTAGAGAAAATATAGAGATAAATGAGGTAGTGAATCATAGCTGCAAGACTGAAAAGAAAATGGAAGAGAGAATTACGAAGAGAGAGAGAGAGAGAGAGAGAGAGAGAGAGAGAGAGAGAGAGAGAGAGAGAGAGAGAGAGAGAGAGAGAGAGAGAGAGAGAGAGAGAGAGAGAGAGAGAGAGAGAGAAAGAAAGAAGAACGCATAGACCCCCCCCCCCAAAAAAAAAAAAAAACAAGGATGCCGCCTGCTTCCGAGACCATAAACCACCATGACAATTACAGATATGAAGTGATGGTCGTCTAGTGAGGCGAACCCGAAGACACGAACGAAGAGGCAACCCGGACGAAGCTTCGAGAATTTACGCCCTCACTTGCCAGATCTCTGCCCATTAACGAGCGTCACTCGTGGGGGGAAAATATATATATTTATATAGCGAGGGACTTGCAGTAAAGAAGATGAAAGCTCTTCGGAACAACACATAGAACTTAGGGTTCTCCAGAGCGGAAGAACATGGCCGGCGGAGTCGTTACTCGCGTATATGGTCTGTTCTTTCCCCGTGTCTGTCCTTTTTTTCCCTTTTACATTTTATGGCTTGTCTTATGTGTCTTCTCATCCTTCCCTGTTATTCTTCAGTTCGTCTTTCTCCACTGATAGTGAAATTTCTGTTTAAATTTTTGAACGCCTCTGATTGAGAAATCTCTGTTTAGTTTCTGATCTCCTCTGATAATGAAATCTTCTGTTTAGGTTTTCATATATATTTCCCTTTTTTCTCTCTCTCTCTCGCTTGGAAAGAAAGAAAAAAAATCATAAAAGAGCTCTTTCGATCGCACTCAACAAACGTTGCTGAGGAAACGTTTTCTGAAATTTTACTCCCTCCTTTCAACACAGCTAGCAGCGGAGACGCCAACGATGTTATTGCTATTTTTTATGTCCCTGCCTCGGATAGGGACTTTGTTATCTTTATAAGTGTTATTTTGTCTCATGTTCTATACAGTGTGTGTGCTGACTTTACAGTTATGGGCATCTAAACCTCAAAGGAGAGGAATAAAAGTAACGGCAGCGCTATGACAAGTGCTTACTCCGCAGTCTGCCGAAGTGTTATGCGATGGCATAATTTCCTTCGTAAAAGATAAAGAAGGGAAGATAACTTGAAAATGTTACTTACTGAATAATAAGAAGTGAAATTGAGGTTGAGTGTTGTTCTTCTTGAATATCAGTCTCAGTGTTACTACCCTTATAGTCTCATTATTGTTATCCTCATTTGTTCATCATCAACATCGAC
>BOPN01001518.1:230422-235422 GCA_017312705.2 Penaeus japonicus
CTTCTTGTTCTGTGGTCTCGTTGAATACCTTGCGGAATTTTGAATTATCATTAGATTTGCAACCGAGTCAAACCACCATTTGCGGGATAACAGGAGATAAGGTATCAGCTTTAGGCAGCAAAGTCCTTAACATTTCTCTTGGTAGTGAAATTTTTGCTCACAAGTTTGTCGTTGTAGAATCTAATTTTACCCCCGGACACCTCTTGTTGGGTCATGATTTCTTATAATCGCACAGGTATTTCCTCCATCCTCAGAGTAATAGCATTACTTTTAATGGTCAGAATTACCTATTAAGGACTCCCTCTTGCCTATGGACGCATGCCGACCCATTCACACCCGCAATGGCACTCCAAGACACACATGACCATAGTCACACCATGCTCACACCTCACCTTCCATCCTCTCCTCCCCACCATACCCCCTCACCCCTTCCCACCCGCCCGCTTCACCTCCCTCTCCTCCCGCTGCGCGCACCCGCATCACGCAAACCTTCGCGCGCAAAACACGTTGACGACTGTGCGAAATCTTGGACCGCTAATGATAATGCTCCTAAGTTTATAGCTAGTGCTACCACTACTATCCCGGCATTTCATGATCTACTGATAGATTGTTTTCTTGTCCTTCGGCAAATGGTACTGCTTTGATATTACCTGATAATATACGAGTAAAAGGTTGTGCAACATTACCTTCCTTGTATAATATCACTAATAATAGATGTCAGGTGCATGTATTTAATCTTACCCCGGCCCCATTGACTATTAACGCTGGTGTACCTGTAATATCTTATGAATTCACAGACTTGCCTATCTGCGAATTTGATTTACCTGTTCCCTCCCCTGTTTTTTCTGCAACATCATCTTCCCCTGATGAGCAGAGCTCTGATCATGTTCTAAAGCAAAATTTAGATTTTCATGAAGGATATGATATTTTGAATAACTTATTTAAAGAATTCCCAAGCATACTGCCAACCAAGGACCGTCCGATCGGAAAAACAACATTGCTTCAACACTCCATTACCCTCGAGCCTGATGCTAAGCCTTCGTACATACCGAGTTATAAGATCCCTCATTCGAAGCGACAAGCCTTGGAAAAGGAAGTTAAAGCAATGTTAGACATGAATCTTATTCAACCAAGCAATTCACCCTGGGCCTCTCCCCTCCTCCTTGTTCCAAAGAAGGATAATACTTTCCGCCCAGTGGTCGACTATCGCAAGTTGAATAAAGTAACAGTGCCAGAACCATTCCCAATTCCTAATCTTAGATTGTTGTTACAAGACATTGGCTCTAATAATAAGATTTTTTCAACTATTGACCTTGCTAAAGGCTTCCTGCAAGTTCCTATGGCTCCTGAAAGCGTGCCATATACGGCTTTCTCGACTCATATGGGACACTTTGAATTTTTAGTATGCCCTTTTGGACTTCGCAATTCCCCTCTCACATTTAGCAGATTAATGTCACTTGTACTATCAGGATTAATTAATGATCAGGTCCTCGTGTATTTAGATGATATTTTAATTTGCTCACCCTCCCTCTCTGAACACGAGAAGAAATTGCGCCAGGTTTTCAATAGGCTATCAACTGCAGGATTATGTATTCAACCTAGCAAATGTCAGTTCTTCAAGTCTAAGTTAGAATTCTTAGGCCATACCTTGTCATCTAAAGGTATTGCACCTAATGATTCAAAAGTTAAAGCCATTGCCGACTTTCCAACACCTAAGAACCAGAAGGAATTGAAGTCATTTTTAGGCCTTTCAGGTTTTTACAGGCCGTTCATTCAAGGTTACGGGTCCATCGCGACGCCGCTTAACCATCTCCTTAAAAAGGATACTACTTGGCAGTGGACAGACGAGGAAAAAGCCGCATTTACAACTCGACTAATTAAGGCTCCACTCTTAGCCTTCCCTGATTTCAATTTGCCTTTTATCCTCACCACTAATGCTTCAATCCTCGGGCTCGGAGCAGTACTCCACCAGAAACATGGCCATTCTGGAAAATCGCAGCCCATTGCGCGCAAACAGCCCTCAATTCAGCGGAAAAACGTTATCACACGACGGACCGTGAATTACTCAGTATCACATGGGCCCTCCGTCATTTTCGAGAGCTAATCTTGGGATATCAGATAGAAGTGCACACTGATCATTCCCCCCTCACGTCCATATTTAAGGGTAGGGACACTCATGGACGACACGTGCGCGCAATTGAAATTCTAGCAGAGTTTGACGTCACCATTGTTTATTTACCCGGGAAACAAAATGTCGTTGCCGACGCGCTATCACGCGCTCCCCTCTCTGACGCTCACAACCTGCCTGCCTCTAGCTCCTCGCCCACCTTTGCCTCCCGCAAGGTGAAATTCTCTGACATTGCACCGATCTTGGCAAATACTGCCGCTCCTACCGTTGAGGATCCTTCGGAGGACGAGATCCGGTCTGCACATGTTACCGATCGCTGTCTGACTGTCCATTCGTTGTCACTGGTCTTGCTTGCCTGCAGCTGTACTCTCCATGGACCCACCCACGGAGGACGAGATCCGGATAGCGCAACGTAATGATAATCTGTACGGCCCTCTTTAATTCAGCCAGAGGAATGAAAGACCTCCCCCTAGCAGACATGTTCGAGTAAGTCAACTTTACATCGATGCTAACGGTCTACTTTGCTACAAGTCTCGATATAGGACAAGAAAGCTTAAGGCATCTCGTAAGCTTGTAGTATGGTTCCTCTGTGAAACTTGAAGGTCGAATCCTTCCTCTTTTTCCATGAGTCGAAAGAAGCTGCACACTGTGGTAAGTATAAGGCAATTCACTTAGCTCAGCAACGCTTCTTCTTCCCACACCTTATTAGCAAAGTTGCTAAGCATGTTCAGTCTTGTAAGCAATGTCCTGCACATACAAGGGAAATACCAACAACCCAGCCCCTGCATTGAAATATGACATTCCAGACTTTCCTTTCCAGAAAGTCTCTTGCGACACACTGTCAGGTTTTCTACCTTCTCGCAATGGTAATCAATATTTTAGTCTTCATTGATAACTTCACTCGTTTTTGTGAACTCGTCCCCGTCCCCAACAAAACAGCAAATGTTGTTGCACATGCTTTTCACGACTTCTGTCATAGACATTCAGCCCCCATGTATTTTTCAACTGATAACGGGACTGAATTTCATAACAAAGTCATGGAGATAGCTTTATGTGGGATATCATGAATAACTCGTGTTAACATTCTCCTTACCGCCCACAAAGTAATGGTATTACAGAAAGGCTCAACTCCTCCATCCTCTCATTAATGAGATCGCTCGTTGATGCGACATCGGACACATGGGATGAATCACTATTGACAATCCAGTCTTGTATTAATAGTACATTCCATTCTTCCTTAGGTGATACCCCACATTTTCTTTTATATGGAATGGATAAAAGACTACCCTATGACCTCTTGATGAAAACCAAGTTCCTTTATATAATGATAATTATGCTGAATATCTTCTAAATAGAAACAAGTCCATCTTTCTCAGACTCAAAGAAGCATTTGACTAATTCCAGAGATAAATACTGGTCATTTCAACACAAAGTGGCCCGCCACAAGGACATTGAAGTTGGAGCATTAGTATTTAGAAAAATCAACCAACCACTCAATATTAAGTCAAAGCTTGCTCCTAGATTTGAAGGTCCATTTAGAGTAATTAGTGTAAAGAACAACAAGGCCTACATTAAATGCATACAGTCAGGTGAACAATCTTGGTCTCATTTCGACGTCCTAAAGCTGTCAATAAATATTCTCCGGCCGACGAACACTAATTGATTTTTATCTTCCAGACCTTACTCCTCTTGGGCTTATCATTCTTCGCATTGGCGTCTGCCGACCGCCATGCCCTACCCCCTAGGCTTCGCGCAGTACCAGGAGCCTTCGTTGAGGACCATGGGCTAGTCTTACCAGTAACAAACAATGTGGAAATCAAAATTTCGCTTCAGCCGATTGCTGATTTCTCCGGTCTGGCTACCTTCCACTCATACGTAAGATAGCATCACTTCAAGCGCAGGTAACTCGTGAACAGTTAACGCAGCAGCAATTCTCTCTTCTTGACAGTGCACTGATTCTCTATCCATAATCAGCTTTTCTTTGTAGAACATAAACACCGTTCACGACGAGGATTAATTAATGCCGTCGGAAAGATTGCCCACGCGTTATTTGGCGTTGTAGATGATGACACTTACTCGTTTTCAGAGTAATGACAACACCTCAGAACAATTACTCACAGATTTGACGCATCGATTCATGCCGTCAACACTATTGCCACTAATGTTCACGAGTTACAGAGAGCATTTCACAGCGTTAACTCAACCTTTGAAACCCTCTCCACAAAGCTCAATAACTCTAACCATTTCACAGAGCTTGCGTTTAACGTGCTATCTTACCAAGTGACAATTAATAAGATTATAAATAATATTAACTCAATAACCAACTCGTTGACTTCAGCAACAGCAGGCGAAGTGCTTCCCAATTCATTACTCTAGTACATGACTTACGCCCTATTCTCCACAATATCTCCTCTGCTAATGTTAAGCTTCTCTTTCCTCTAAGGCAACGAATTCAGTTCTACCAATTTAAAATCTTACCTCACAAAGTCAGGTCTCTCTGTCCTTACTCCACTCTCCCCTGAAACTACCTTTAAAGCTTATTTCATGCACCCATTCCGATATAAAACAAATAACACTTTCTTCACTTTAAACACACAACATTCACTCGTCCTAAAATCCCTTCACGGCCAGTCTATTTCCTTCCCACCAGCAGATTTCTTAGATAACTGTGCAAAGACCCCACCCCTCGCACATTTGTTTGCACTTCATCGCCTCTGGCACTTGACACAAACATGCCATCTTGCTCCAGGGCACTCATTACAAACCATAACATTATAGGTCAGTGCACATTCTCTGAAATCCGTGGTTCGTTAGGCCGCTTTTCCTCTATTTCCCGACATTACCCTATTATTTTACTTCAAGGCTACTACAA
>BOPN01001518.1:255422-265422 GCA_017312705.2 Penaeus japonicus
AAATGATAATGATGATGATTCATAATAGTTATAAGTAAGATGATAATAATTATGATAATGATAGTAGTGATGATAATGATAGTTATGATGATGACAATGATAATGATAACAATAATGATGATAATGGCAATGATCATAATGATTCAAAAGGATAATAACGATGACAATCATTATGATAATAATAATGATAGTAACAATGCTAGCATAAACAGGATAATAATGATGACGGTAATGTTATTAATAATTATTATTGTAAATATTAAAATAATGAGGATAATGATAATAATGAGGATAATGACAATGATAATAGTAATGATAATGATAAGGATGATATTAATGATAATATTGATGATAATAATGACAATAATGATAATAATTATGATGATAGTGATGATAATAATGATACTAATAAAATGATAATAATAACAGTAATGATAATGATAATGATGATGATAATATTCTTAATGACACAAATAAAGACAATCATTATATCAATAATGATGAAGATGAAAATAACAAAAACAATAACAAATAAAAAGCACAAAAAGAAGCTGCCCAGATGCGCTTCCGGTGCCACGGATGAGATCGAAAGCTTTCCCTCGTTCCCGAAATTCCTAATTAACTCCAGCCCCCAAGTTAGATTCCGAAGACATTGTGAGTCGCTGTGAAGGGAAGGAGACTAGAGAGTTGAAAGCTCCGAGCCCTGGAGACGAGTCTTAATGGGCAAGGGGGCAGGCGAGACGAAGAGAAAGAGTGTTAGAGGGTGAATTAAGGAGAGAGGGAGTAGCAATGGCAGAGGATGAGGAAGAGAGAGACAGAGATGAAAGGAGAGCGAGTACGGGAGAGAGATGGAGAGCGTGGGCGAGGGAGAGAGAGAGAAAGAGAGAGAGAGAGTAAGAAAGAAAAAAGTATCAGATAGGATTAAACTAAGTTTTAAGGAGGAAAACTAACAATGCCAAAATCAAATTTGCAACAGGATGGATGAGAGTGCGAGGATTAAAACAAACAAACAAACACCCGGAAAAAGCAAAAAGAGTTGTTTAAAACTGAAATTTCCAGACAATGAAGAAAAAGAAACAAATGGTCAGAAAATGAAAATAGATATAACAGTATATAAAGGCAAGGTGGGAGTGGGATGGAGAGAGAAAGTTACAGCTCTACAAATAAAACTTTAATATTGACATGGTATACACATGGCATACATGACCAATTCAGCCTGGGTGCATGACGCGTATTCTCTCATGCTGTGACAGAAGTGGTATGCATCCCACCAATATTTCATGCTTGCTCTCTCACTTGCTCGCTTTTTTTCTTCCGGAAGAGAGATATTCTCTGGGGATACAAGGAGCTACAGAGGCTGAATTTGTTTCTCCATTTACCGTATCAAGTACGAAATATATATTACATGTTAATTTCATGTAAATATATATTACATGTTAATTTCATGTAAATATATATTACATGTTAATTTCGGAGTAATTCTTAAATGTATCAAATGGCTAGATTAGTGTTGGATACTTCGTGAGTGTTCTCTCTTCCACTGGAGGGTGGGCAAACGGTGTTCTTAATGCTATAATAACGCAGGCATGGGTCATATACATTATGTTTCAAAGTATGATGTTTACAAGTACTTTTATCTGCCTATATTCATTATAGAACCCTTTATATTTTGTGCCTGTATATTTCAAAATATGACATTTCCAAGTACTTTTCCCAACCATACATTGTAACATCGAATGTCCAAGTACCTTTTTCGCTTCTCGATATAATTAAAGAACCCGCCATGCTTTGTGTCCTGCGCGCCCACAGTGCCTGCGAGTGCCGAGCGGTGCCGGGCTGATCAAAGGTCCTTTCTCTCGGGGTGGCAATTCCCCCCCGACGTGTCTACAAAGCTCATGCTGGCCAGGAGAGTCCTCTCAATATCCCGTGAGTGCTAATGGGAATGGCACTCCGGCTGGCGAACTGACACGCATGTCTTTTGTCTCCACTCTGCTGCCATTAACACTTCGCTCCTTCGCTCCGTCCTCCACGCGGCTAGGCTTGCCGCTCCTATCACGGCGCTGTCTTGCGTGGACGGTTTACAGCCGTCTATTTCTGATGCGGAATGTGCTGTTCTGCGACTGCAATGGAACGCACTACAACAGTGTAGCATTTTCAAAAGTAATGATCAGCCGTGTTCATACGAGTCTCTTCAGTAGATAGCAATATATCATCAATTAAATAATGGAGTGCAAATAACAGTCCGAATCAACAATACTGTGAAAATGAATTCACTGTATTCAGTATATATTCACAATAGTACACAGAGTAAGCCAGTACTACAACTCGGAACTGAACAATACACATGTGAATGCACGTGACGTGTATAATAAAAAAATACACATAATTGAATATATCTGCGTATCATTGCAGAATATCCAGTGCAAAAAATATCCCTAACGGGGAGTCAAGTGATTGTTTATATAATGTTATACACAATCGTACCAGAATGTTTCCATAACAGCAGAAAAGACTTTGAAAATAAAATTGCAGAATAAAATGAAGAAGAAGAAAAAGAAGATAACGGCAATGTTGATAAAATTGTAGCAGAAGGGGAATGTTTATTTATATGCACATACACACACACACACACACACATACACACACACACACACACACACACACACACACACACACACACACACATATATATATATATTTATATATATATATATACATATGCATATCCACACATACATTTCTCTCAATATTTCCCCGCCTATGTATATATATATATATATATATACATATATATATATATATATATATATATGTGTGTGTGTGTGTGTGTGTGTGTATGTGTGTGTGTATGTGTGTGTGTGTGTGTGTGTGTATATGTATTATGTATTATATCTATCTATTTTGCTATTTAACTATCTATACATATATATATATATATATATATATATATATATATATATATATATATATATATATATACATATATATATATACATATATATATATATATATATATATATATATATATATATATATATATATATATAGACGCATGTGTGTGAGTACAAACTCTCCCCCTGGCTCCCCCGGAGAAAGTAACACCCACAGTTATACCAGTCATTCCTCTCAGAGTTTTAAGCAAGACTAGATATCCGACACCGAAAAAGGGCGAATTCATTCCCGCTTGCATTCCGGCAATGTAAAATTCCTTTGACCAAATCCTGGACGCTGATGCTCTGCGGAGCGTACACAGCCCGGGTGCCTGCGTCATGGTTCCTATAACAATAGCGTGTAGTGTATGCAGCCTATATATTGCGGCCAAGTGTCCATTAACCCTATATTGCCGAAGCCGCGCTCTTAGACAACTGCGCTGGCCGTTCTTGGTATTTTGATGCTCGCTCTGTTTGCAAAGGAGACTCAAATCGCGTGCTGGAGGCTTATCTGTCACATTCCCCCCAAATTGGTTAGCTATTGCAATCTCTATGTATCTCTTTTTTTTCCTGTCTTCCTTTCCCTCTTCTTTTCTCTCGATGTACGATGGAGGTTCAAATTCGCAGGCTCTTGCGACTTCGCTTGGTCGCGTGGAAACACACGCAGGAATCCGTCCGTTTTGCAGGGCATTTCGCGTCAACTTTTTGGACGTGTCGTTTCGACCTCCTCTTCTTCCTCCTCCTCGTCCGCACTCGACTTTCACTTCTTTTTCCCTCTTTCTCTTCTATTTCCTTTTCTTCTTCTTCCTCTTTCTCTTCTTCTATTTCTTTTTCTTCTTCTTCCTCTTCCTCGTTCCCCGACTTCTCTTCCCTCTTCCTCTTTTTCTTTTTCCTCTTCCTCTCTACTTCACAACTTCTTCCTCATTCGATTTCTCTTTTTTTTTCTCTTCTTCCTCTTCTTTTCCTCTTTCATTTTTCCTTCGTCTCTTTTTTACCCCTCTTCCTCCTACTTTTCCAGTTCTTCTTCTACGTCTTCCTCCCCCTTTAAATACTCCTCCTCTTCCTTCCTCCCTCCTCCTCGTCTCGTCCTCCATCCCTTCCTATCCCACCTCCCCCACACCTCCCTCCCCCTCTTCCACTCCCCCCTTCCTCCCCCGGGTAGCCCTCTTCCCCTTCCATCTCTTCCCCCCCCCCCCCCCCCCTGCCGCCCCCTTCCTCCTCTTCATCCCGCCCCGACGTTCGATTCGACAACTGGATTCGGATCACGACTGGGTAATTGATAATCAACGTCAGGACAGGAAGTTTCACGTGGGTCTATTCGGTCGTGGGATTCGAGGGATTCGAGCGGTGCGAAACAACGTATTGATAATGGGTCCGCCGGGAAGCCGTTTTGCGCTTACGTGAATGTCCCTTTGCGAATCTCGTTGGTGTAGAAAAGCGTCGGGTCGGACTGGCCTTATCGCGATCGCTCGTCGTTGGTGTCTCGCTTTGGTGTGGTAGTGTGTATCAGTTTGTTTTTTTATTTGCGTATATATATATGAATAGATAAGAATACACACACACACACACACACACACACACACACACACACACACACACACACACACACACACACACACACACACGCAAACACACACACACACAATATTTAGCCTTATTATCACGACAACAACTACTACTATGAATGATAGTAATAGTATCTTAGTGTTAATACTATCATTGATCACAATTATATTTTCTCTTCCGATTTTAATGATAATCATTTTTTGTTATTCATTATTGTGATTATTTTCATTAGAAGATAAATCACTTTTACTACCATCACTATTCTTATTTTTTGCATTTGATTACCTTTATCAATTATGTAATAGATACCATTCTTTTAACTTTAATTTTCATTATCGCTGTTAACGTTATCATTTCTCTGAAATTTTTGGCCTTCAATTTATCCTTTTCTGTATATATATTTCGTCATGGAGTGTCCATCATTCTATAAAATGACCACTGTTATTCTCTGAGAGTCTTCATTAGTCAATCTATTTCAGTTGTAATTCAGTATAGCAATGCTTCTAATTCTTTCTAATATTGTTACGACTAGCACTGCTTCTACTGCTATTCTTTATGCTCCCATTACCACCACCAAACTACTATTACCACTACAACTACTACAACTCTTACTACTACTTCTGCTACCATTACTATAACTCCGTCTATTAATAGGACTATTACTACTATTACTAGCGCACTGTCGTTACTACTTCTACGACTACCATCATCGCTACTACTAATGATAATAATGATATTCTTAACTGAAAAATGGCTTGCAATCTGTCCCTAATGGCTAACTATGCCTCCATTTACCATTTGTCCATTCAGCAGGGAGAAATTATATAGCTTCCTCCCCCCCCCTCTCTCTCTCTCTTTCTCTCTCTCTCTCTCTCTCTCTCTCTCTCTCTCTCTCTCTCTCTCTCTCTCTCTCTCTCTCTCTCTCTCTCTCTGACATGATTTCATTGAACCTTGCGCAGAAAGTTTTATCCTGAGAGCGTCATTTCTCTTGAAGTTGTAAAAAAAGAAAATGGTGTGAATGTTCCGTGATCTATGTTTTAGAATCTTTCTGAATGTGGCTTAATTTTTTTTCGTCTTCATTTCGTTAATGAACTACCGCTAATGATAACTCTTTAACGCAGGAGGTCCATGACTACTGAGGTTTTCTCTAATCCTTCTTTATATAGATGGCCCCACAAGCGATCAAGGAGTCAATCGCAAAGTGCACTGATTTCGCCATTCCTGGAGTTCTCAGGGAAAATGTGTCCTCGTTTATCCCTTGTGGCATTGCTATTATCGTTATAAGAATAATAGTTGCAGTAATGATAACTTTAGTAATGATAATAATGGTATTTTTTCACAAAAAAACAAGGAATTTCGACGGTTTTTGCAATGTTGGATTTTTTTCCGTTGTATCACCCGGTCCGACCACATTTTAATAATGTGTATCAGCTTTATTTTTACACTGCTTGTTGGATTATCGCGCATGTTACTTGTTTGGAATTGGTTGTGTCATTAGCAATTTTCTCTGAGAGAACCAACATGAATAGTGGATTGCCCTGTTTTGTCCCTTCAGCTGATCTGATCTAGGGTTCTATATTGCAGTCTCCAACATCATCAATGAACAGATCTGTTGCCGCATTGTATGCATTGTTAGTAAATGAGGTTAGGGTCGAACACTATTTTTTTCTGCATCAGTATTATCAACTAACAACGCTGCTTAACATTGTTCTGCACTAAATATATTGTCATAGCTTGGGTGCTGACTTCTCCTCTTGCATGATGTTGCACATTTCTTTAATTCCAACTGGGTTGCAGCCGTTTTTTTTTTTTTTTTTTTTTTTGGGGGGGGAGGGATTAGAGGAATTAGTCTGTATTTTTTATTCGGCTGTCTGTTCTCCAAACTTATCTGTGCAGATTTTCGTTTCCCAGGCATTAGCACTAAATCCCGACGGTCCAGCTGGCACCCACCTTGTGTCCTTAACGCCTTTTCCCGAACTATGCCCCTGACTTTTACTTGTTTGTTTGTTAAACGACATTGGACTGGGTGATTCAAAGGGCCTATTCTACAGCATTACTTAACAGGCTTCCCTTAAGGTTTGATTTTTGTCTTTCTTGGAGCAGCATTGTGTGTATTCACTGAAAGAACGCCTGAATCAGGGCTGTATGGTAGCATTCTTATTGCTTATGATAGTCTCCTCGTTTTCGTCCTTTCAGCCAGATGGCTCCATTCATCGCGCTTTACTTGTTTTCTGCGTAATTTTCGGTTCAGCCTTGGATGTGCGTTCTAGTTCACATTATCCAGACAGTCCTGATCTCTTGTCAAGAGCTTTGCTGAAAAAAAAGATGATAACGGCTTCAAGTATTAAAGGAGCTACTGGAGTGTCCACAATAAGATTATATAAGGGACGAGGCATCTTTCGTAACATACTCTTAGAAACTTCATATCTCGGAGGCTCAGACTGATTTTCTATTGACCATTTGACTATTATTTTCTCGTAGGAGTTGGTCACCAATGTTATTCTATCTTGGCTTCAACCTTTTTTTAATTGGCCGGATACTACGTCTGGTCATCTCTCTCTCTCTCTCTCTCTCTCTCTCTCTCTCTCTCTCTCTCTCTCTCTCTCTCTCTCTCTCTCTCTCTCCCCCCCCCCCCCCTCCCCCCCCCCCCTCTTAACTTGTTAAAGTCAAAAGTCTCTCTCTCTCCCTCTCTCCCCCCCTCTCTCTCTCTCCTAACTTGTTAATGTTAAAAGTCTCTCTCTCTCTCTCTTAACTTGTTAAATTCAAAAGTCTCTCGCTCTCTCTTTCTTTCTTTCTTTCTCCCCCCCCCCTCTCTCTCTCCTAATTTGTTAAAGTTAAAAGTCTCTCTCTCTCTTGCTTTCTCTCTTTCTCTCTTCTTCTCCCCCCCCCCCCTTCTCTCTCTCTCTCACTCCTAACTTGTTAAAGTCAAAAGTCTCTCTCTCTCTCTCTCTCACTTTCTCTCTCCCTCCATATCTCTCCTCTCTGTATACATGTAATTGCGCGCGCGTATGTGTATCTATAGACCAGAATGATACCGTTGCCAACCCGATTTTCTCAAAATAGTTTTCTTTCTGTGTAAAAAACATCCCGTGAACGCTTTCAACATAGCGCTGACGCTGTTTATCTTATAGAGTCTTTCCATTAGGCTCCCGTAGTAAAGCTAAGACTTCAATATTATCGCCATCAATAAAACGAGCAAGAAAAGGCTTTTAGTGAAAGGAAAATTGTCCTGAAACGCGTTGTTCCACTGTGTTCATTTGGAACATCAATAAAGTGGTAGCTTTGTAGCGCTTCCCTGAAATTCTTGCTTTACATGTTTGGAATTCCACTTAATCGTCAATTTCATTTAATTCTGATTTATTCAATTCATATGAAAATACGTGTAGCGACACGTGTTATATTGTGTAAATATATGCATAATATAATTAAAAAGTATTTTTTTTTCTTTCTTAATATTGGTTTTACGGCATTTTCTTTCTTATCATGCTTCGGTATTCACTTTATTTTGGAAACATCGTTGTTTGCCTTTGTTACTTTGTACCTGTGGATTTCGGGTCAGTTCGTTCGCCGTTGCAAGGATTTGGAAGTCGGTTGCAGGTCTGAGTACAGGTCTAGATTGGTTAGTTTGCTCGGTCACTTGGCGTCCAACTCTCAGTTGAAACTATCAACATATTGTAAATCGTGGGTGATGTAATGGAAACATATTATAAAAGAAAAAGAAAAGTGAACTGATAATCAACTGAGAATCTCAGGTCCTAATAAGTTATGGTTTGGAATTTGGTTGATTTGCTGTGAACAGTTAGCTGCTTTGCCCACATTGCTGTCATCTTTAGCTCTGGCTTCCCTATTTCTCTTCATCAAAAGCCTATTCTGCAGCCAAATGGCTCCACTTCTTTTGGTACTAAGCTAACTTATCTACATCGTAACAGTGGCGACTAATTTTGGCAAATTATATATATATATATATATATATATATATATATATATATATATATATATATATATATATATATTACAGTAGCTACATTTATACTCAAATGGGATACTGTAAGTTCCTAATAATTATGATATGTACTAACAATAGGGATATATATCAAATAGATTAGTATCCCCTTACATCGTTTTCTGATGTACGCCTCCTATAGGCAATCTGCATAACTAATCGCAGGAAAACCATCGGAAGTCATTTTGTGTCTCAGAGAAGCCAAGTGAGATGTCTAAGGTATTCATCTTAATCTGTCTATGTAGTCTTGCAATATATGTATATACTGGAATAGAAATTTGATATATGATGATGCCAAAATATATTGTACTTGATTGATTATGTAAGATTGTATAAGATAAATATGTTAAACTTGTATATAGAAAGAAATGCATAAAATTTTCAGTTTTACGGGAATAAACAATATGGATGGGAATGAAGGGGAAAGAAGATTCAAGCTGTATAGAATAATCAATAAAACCCACAAAATTTCCTCAAGATTTTCCCTGTACGACCTGCCAAAGAACTTGGCCTTCTGCAACAGTAAAAGTCACGCCTCTCGGGTTCAGTAAAACTCGAGCCTTGAGGGTCCAGAAAAACTCATCCTCGAAGATACACCAGTACAACTGATCCTTCGAGATGAGTCAGTATAGCTCATACCTAGGAAGCCCATCAGTATAACTCCTCTCGGGTGCAGCAGCAGAATCCAGGCCTATTGGAGCAGCAGAAAAGGCAAAGAATTTGATGCAAGTACCACTCACACCAATAAATTCAAGCCCTCACATGATGAATTCTCCTGACAAGATAAGTCAAGAACTACGAAGGCTATGAAGAAGTGAGTCCACGACGAGAACTCCGACAATCAACAGAGAAGTAACCCGCTGAATTGCTGCAAAGAAGATCTCCGTTCTTCAAAGAATCTCTTCCTTCTACAAGACTCACCGACAGCTCGTGAACTTATGATGAAAAAGTATGTTTAATGTCAGTCATTAGTTTTAATTAGGTCAGTGGTACAGAAATAGTGACAAAATGAGTGCCGCTGAAGTAGCTAGAAGTGATCACCCTCAACAAACTGAGGCTAATGATGAAATGAAGGGTGCTAGACAAAGAGTTTCAACAGAGATAGGGCGTGAGTATCAAATGACACAACTTTCAAAAAAGGTTATTTGCAGCTAGGCAAGCATGGTAAAAAGGTATTTACAGATATAATGTTTAGTCTAGAGAGTGTAGCAAATGTGGATGAGCTTAGAATACATAGAAAGGCAGCAGTGTGACAGTTTAATGAAGTAGCAACTGCCTTTAATATGTTAATAGAAGTAGATCCAAATTCACAAGAGAAATTGTCACGGGAGTTAAGCGATGACGAAAAAGTTCATGAAACTTGCATGCGCCAGATCGAGAGTAAAATGGACGGGTTAAAGCAAGAGACAAGATCAGTAAAGTCACAATGTAGTAATGTAGTATACTAACAGATCTCAGAGCATTGATAACAAGGAACAATTACTTGCAAAGTTAGCTAAGC
>BOPN01001518.1:285422-288955 GCA_017312705.2 Penaeus japonicus
TCGATACATTTTCGTTCTAAGCCTATCGTTTGACGTCGAATGATAGATTAAAAAGAGGCTTTTTTATTTTTCTTACTCTTTTTTTTATTTAAAGAAAAAGCGAGATTCGAGAGAAAAAATCTCTGTATCGAACGCGTCTCTGTGATGAAGCATCGACTGGAACATAATGACTTATTACTCTGGGAGTGAAAAAGGCCAGAGCCGGGATTGTTAATGGGATAGTGAGGGATAGGGTTTGGCTCAATTAGAAATGGAACGAGAATAGTGTAAAACCTGGACTATTGACTGAGTTATTCCTTAATGAGCAATCTTTACACCCTCCTCCCTCCCCCATCCCGCCTCTAAACAAGAGGCTGAAAGGAGTATATAGATATAGAAAATCATTAGACATCATCATGCATTGTATAATATGTTTCATATTACATTGTATAATGTATGTACCAGATTAAAGGCGACATTAACACGTGTAAAATCCCGGAATTCGTTCTCCTGACTGGATCCTGAATTTCCCGAACATGTAAAGGAATTATAATATATTCTAAATCACAGAAATTTCCATAATGGGATAAGCATCGATTACGAAGCTTCCACACGCATATTGTATCCCAAAAATCTCGCTCTTATAAGTTGCGCGTCGGTTTCCGTAATAATATGCAAAACATATTGCCAAAATCCGTTGCAACCGAAAGCAAAGATCAATGTAAATTTTCTGAAGACTTCAAGAAGCCGAAACAGCTGACCAGGCGCTGACGTTTGGCAAAGCTGTCAGCTGGAGCGAGGCAAAGGCATAGGCGGAGGAAGGATTCTTTTCTTGTCTCGTTCTTGAGGCAAACTCGATTTTTCTCTCTCCATAAAACGGTATGAGAAATTAAGAATTATTTTGTCAAATGACATGGTGAATGTTTAAGTATTGAGATAGATATGGTCCTGGATTGAACTGAATTTTATTTTGTATTTTTTTCTATAATAAAAAGGCCTGAAAAGTCCCCTTTCTCAAGGACGTCTTAAATGCAGATATTTCAGATCCAATATCATGAATCATTATGAAAAAAAATCATAACTCTAAGAAATGTCTTTGCGAACAGCAATCAAAGGAATTCATTGATTAATCGAAGAGGAATCAGAACATTTTATTCCTAATTTCGTGTTAATTATTCTAGTGTTTGTTAATTTCGATTTGGTTATTAGTGATATAAAGATTGGACATTGAGTTGATGATGAAGATCAGGAAAATGACGAATGGTTAATGCAATCAATTTGTTTATAACGATATCAATTTCGCTTTAAATATGCAAACAGTGAGGATTTTGACATTAACTTTTAATCTCAAATCATTCCTAACACATATATATATATAAAATGATGATATGAACTACTATTGAATCTTTATTCTGGCAAATAATCCTATTGCATAAAATGACAATGCAAGAAAGATGAGAATACAAGGACAAATCTTATATTTTGTGGAAGCATGATTCAGTTACAGTTTATAAAATCTAGGTAATCAATTCCTTATTCTAACAACTATATTTACTTAGATTTGGAATTAATATGAAACACAGTTTAACATTTATCCTGTTTTACATTACGTATTTTCTCCAAATATTGCAGTCAAAGATTTTACTAATTCAAACAGTTATTTCTTTGCAGTAAACTAGCGATATCAAAGTCTAGATGTATGAGTAAATACTGGTAATCAAAATTTTTATTCATGTTTTTTTTTATTCATGTTTTTTTTTTCTTTCTTTTTTTTCTTTTTTTAGCTGTATTACTATAGTATCATTCGTTATTGTTATTCGCTGCATGTTTCTCGTTATCCTCGCTATGTATATACTTTTTATAGAAACATTAAAAGTTATTTCTTACCGCGATGGCGAAAAATATAAACATCTAGGAAGTAAATGTACTATCAAAATAGCCTTTGCCATTAACATTGGCAGCATCATTAGTTTAGCATTACATTATGATCAATTATGATAATCACCTTTGAATTACTACCAAAATCACAATTATGATTTTCAATAATATAGGCAATATAAAAGAAGTAATTTAAAGTACAAAAAAACATGCTTTCATACATACTCACTATTCACAACCACACACATACACCCACACCCACACGCATACACACACATTTATGCATACACATATACACCCACACAAATATGCATATATGTATTCATTTGGACAGTCAGAAGATTGCTCCTTTAATGCAAGCTGAAGTCGAATACAGAGTTTCCTTTGAAGTCTCCATCAGTATGATAATGTGGGAAATTACCATTACACTCCGTGTGAACTTTGCCAGAGAGAGGCTGTTGTCGCAGATACACAGACACATATACTTGATTCATAAAGAAAGATAAAGAACACGGAAGGCACAATAACAACTAAAACAAGAGGCAAACAAAACACATAAACACGTATTTTAGACATAAGTTTAGCGGAATACACTGGAATTATTCAGAGTTTGTATAAAGTGTAAAGCAGCTGGAAAAATGGCATGCCTTGGGATGAGGTTGTGTTGGGAAAGCAAAACGGAAACTACTAAGAGAGAGAGAGAGAGAGAGAGAGAGAGAGAGAGAGAGAGAGAGAGAGAGAGAGAGAGAGAGAGAGAGAGAGAGAGAGAGAGAGAGAGAGAGAGAGAGAGAGAGAGAGAGAGAGAGAGAGAGAGAGAGAGAGAGAGAGAGAGAGAGAGAGAGAGAGAGAGAGAGAGAGAGAGAGAGAGAGAGAGAGAGAGAGAGAGAGAGAGAGAGAGAGAGAGAGAGGGGGGGCAGAAATAGATAAAGAGAGCAAGAGAGAGAGAGAGAGAGGAAAGAGAAACGTGAATAGAGAAAAGGGGACATAGAAAGAAATCGAGAAAAAAAAATAAAAATAAAAAAGAAAGATTGAAAAAAGGGCGAAAAAACACATGCACGTTCTCTTTTCCCTCTTTACCCAAGAAGAGTGCGGGCGATTGCAGCAGATGGTGTGAATGCAGATATGAAGTGGGTAAAAGGGACCCCGTGTATAAAGGCTTTTCAGGAAGCGATGCGACGACGTCCTGAATGCATGAAAGGGAATTATTTATAGGTTCTTTTAAGGTCTGAAGTCGGAGGCTTAAGTACTTTCATACGAATTCGAAATCATTCATACTTTGCACTTAGTTTGAATGCAGATGTGAGGTGGGAAAAAGGGACCTTGAATATAAAGACTTTTCGAAATACTGAAGTTGCAATATTTACTTTTAAATGACGTAAAGGGTATCAAAACCGCTCAATCATTAATTTTAGTTTCCTGGTTGTCTCTGTATTCACATATGTTTGCATGTATGTATGTAGAATAACATGGCTATGCGTGCACGATCGTATGCTTTTGTCTATTTGTATACAGATACAGTGTGAAAACATGTATGTTTGTATGATTGCATGTATGTAAGCTTGCGTATGCATATGACACACACACACACACACACACACACACACACACACACACACACACATACACACACACACACACACACACACACACACACACACACACACACACACACACAC
>BOPN01001519.1:7500-10000 GCA_017312705.2 Penaeus japonicus
AACATACAATCCACTGATGATCTAATAGATAAAAAAAAAGTATTCAAGACCGCATGGCTTTTCGGCTTCATGATAAGCCAAGCTACCTATTTAAGACCAGTTTTCCGAAATGTGAGAATTTCTCATTATTCCCCTCCTGGAAGTCTGGGTAAGTTTAACTTCATGTGTAAATTTCGTGTAAAGGAAACTTCTTTGTAATAAGGATGTTTCTCTCTCTATCTCTCCAGAACTGAATTTTAAAATACGATAAATGAATAAAAGTGACAAAGTAAACAAATGATGATTGTGATAATGATAAAAGGAGTATATAAATACATAATAATTACATATATGTTATAATAAAATTCATAATAAAAGTAGATAGATTAATGAAAAACATGCAAGCTTCACGTGCCGAGTCAGCTATAGAAAACATGCAAATGCAGAAGACCAACGTATCTCAGATTACATTGACATGAATATAATTAACAACTCATTTTATTAGAGAATCATGAACAAAAAATGGGAATTAGATTAAATCAGTCAAACCAAGAGCCAAATAATTTTATTACTGTTGAATCAATGAATCAGTTTCTCCGTTACAGATATGTATTTGTATTTCAGTTTATATCGAGTTGTATTTTATTTTGAACCGAAAAAAAAACAAAATATTTCCCCGTGACAGCAAAGGGTGAAGAAAATGAAATATAGATCGGAAAGGTATTTTAGAATTTAATTTAGTATTACGAGTATTGTGTTGAAACAATTCCAAAAAAAGAGAGAAAAAAAAGAAAAGTAAGAAAGAAAGAATGAAAAAAAAGTAAGAGAGAAATATATACATATAAATGTAGTATTGATGACAGGTATATTTCACAATAAACTTTACTTTCGAATCAGTCAGAAACTTCAAATTCATATGGATAGACTGTACTCATATATATATTTAAATTAAACATGCGTTAGGAGGACCCGGAGAAGCAATATTTTAATTAATTTTAGATGTCATTACTGTTGATTGCTTTCACTATCTTCCACCATCTTGTTTTTATCACTATCATCATCATCATTATTATCGTATTTATCAATATCATTATCATCTACATTATCCGTATCATCATTATCATCATCATCATTAACATTATCATAATTATCTTAATCATAATCATTATCGTCATCATCATTATTATTATCATTATCATGATCCTTGTCATCCTCATCATTATCATTTTCATCATCCTCATCATCATAATTACCGTTCTAATCCTTATCATCAATAACTCCATCATCATCACCGTCATCATTATTATGCTATGATAATTACTATCAAATTAAGGCTACTCACCTGGGTAATTACTTCCAGTAATAATCACAGTCACCCTTCCACAATAATTCATTTCCCATTCAATACTACCTGTTCAGTGAGACAGCAGAGAAAGCAATAATGACATCTGCTATCGAAACGTCCCTGTCCCGCGTTCATACGTGAATATGCAAATGTTGATCAAACACTCATTTAATTGCCAAAGGCACGTTCCCATTTGCTTCCTCGTCCGTACGGTCTACACAAAGTCTCAATTAGACATGAGGGTCAGTTGTTGACTCAGTCTAGCAATTGCTGCATCAAGACTGAAGTGATTGTGCGTGTGTTTTCACCGAGAAACTTGGAGATTCAGTGGTTCATTGTGTGTGGGTGTTTTCTCGCTCTAAATCCTCTTTTCTCGCTCTAAATCCTCTACTACGATGACTGGGTATATGCGTTGCCTTGTGTTTGTGTGTTTGCCTTCATTTGTGTATGCGTGTTTCAGCATACATTCCCCACGTCAGCGTGTGTTTGCAATATGGAGAGGGACCGGTGTTGTTCAATCTGCTGCAGTTACTGGGGCCGACGTAATTGATATATGGCTGAATGGATGTTTGAGTAATATAGTATAGCACAGTGTCTACCTGCTGTGTGTTCTTGTGTTGAATCTGGCAGAATCCTTTGAGAGTCCTGAATAAGAATGGAAATTCTTGGATCTACAAACTCAAGACCTAAGAGTGAGATTTCGAAACGTGATGACTCTCTTCGAAAAAGAAAACTAATCTCGTTAATTGCAAGACGAGACTTCATTAGAGATTCAGTAATATGATGAAATGTCACTGAAGGCGGAGGTGCTGAAGCCGCCTCTTCTCGTAGGACGCAAGATCAAGTGAGGTTTAATAGTTTGACAGATCCAATCAAATATGGTAAGAGAAGTGCTTACATGAAAGGCAAAGTGAATTTACTGTCTACGTCAGAATGGAAAATCAAACGGAAGGTTTGTGCATGCGTGCTTGTGAACATGCAACACCAATAGCATCAAAGAGGACTTTGAAAATGCAAAAGGAAAATGTAGAACCATGAAAAAAACTAACGGAAAAGAATGAAAAATCAGCATTAAAAACATAGATAGAAGAAACAAAATAAATCAGAGAGGAAAAAGATAAATGAACAAATAAATAAATAAAAAATGAATAAAAGGAAATTAGAAGAAATGCAAGT